>JAUCMR010000088.1:880179-900003 GCA_032357425.1 Enteromius argenteus
TGACTCGTAATATCTGCGCTCCATTGATAATGGCTTTTTAGAGTCGCGGTGTACACGCTTAACTCTGAGTTAGTCTAGTCAGAGTTGATTGACCTTACTCAGATCACCTGTTCTGAAACCCAAAACTCTGAGTTTTTTATCTCTGGGTCAATCAACTCAGAGTTCAAGTTTAAACTCCGAGTTCTTTGAACCTCCTTTCTGAAACAGGCCCCTGGTCGACTCGCTGTTTCAAAACAGTTGGATGGATTGTATTTAGAACTGAATTTCTTTTAGTTTTTCACCATTTTAATGAATACATTTATTTGTACAATTTGTTAAATACTTGTCCTAAAATGTTTTTATATGAATTATAGCATATAGCATTTTAAAGGGGAAAGGGGTTACTGTACTGTATTGTACTGTAACATACTGGTCTGCTTGAACAACTACAAACAGTTTTGGATTCTGCTTTTAATGGTATATGTGTCACGAGCCGGGTTTGACTCTTGTCTTTTTTTCCTCTTTTTCCTTGTTTTCTGTCTGCCCTCCGCAGCTGTTCGTTATCTCTAGTTAGGGCTCGCGCTGTTGAGCCCGCACCTGTTTCTTTTTTCCTCTGATTGCTCTCCCTTTATCTCCTGTCTGTTCTCAGTCTTTGTCGCCAGATTATTGCACTTCATGCTGCAGTTCACGTCTTCATTTGATTTTGAGCATTCTTGTCAAGTCTGTATAGTCCTGTCTAGTCCAGAATTATTTTCTCAGTTTTCCTGTGTCCGTTCAGTCACCTGCTACCTGCCTTCGCCTGCACGCCAAGCAAAGGACTCTCGCTCCTGAAAGGGACCTGAACGAGGTTGAAGTTCGTTACCGTGGGACTGCCCGCTCCATGCTCGCCGCTCGCTCCCTTGGACTGTTGTTTATTTTTCCGTTTTACCGGTCTGCGTAACCGGGGATGTGTGAACGGCAGACTGCCTGTGTTTGAACTTTTTTGAAAGACATTAAATCTGTTAACCTGCCCTTGCTTCTGGGTCCTTCTCTCCGATCCTGACAATATGATTCCTTAAGACAAACATTTTTCATCAATGCATGTTTCCACAGTGCACCATAATATGTTATGAATTCATTAAATAAGTTTTATTGATTTTTTTTTTTTTTTGGATGCATTTTTACATGTTACTTACAAGTACATAATATGTATCATATTACCATTAAATAGCTGTTTAACATTCTATATTAATTGGAAACCAAATTATTGAGGCTTTGAAAATGTTCTTTATTACAAGTTAAAAAAAACAAAACACAATAACAGAGGCATTTGTGTTTACATTCCATTACATTTAGATTTAAATCTTCAAAAAGTCTCATAATGCAGATTGATCCCCAGAATGGATCTCCAGTCTCTGCCTTTGTGTTTGCATAACATAATAGTGAATATTCTAAGCCAGGTTTTACAATTTGATGCATCCAAATGTGCATATTTATACTATGCCCTAAAAGTATGTACTCTTTTTGTGAAGAAAAAGTACATACTTTTGAGTATGTATAATAGTAGGCAAGCTTTGGGACATACTACTTTGTAATTTTTATGTCTTAAATGGACAATCTATTGCTTAATTACATGCATCCTGTCACCATTTAAACTGCACTATCAATCATCTTGTTAAAGTTAACATTATCCATATTTAGATTAACTTAATTTAAAGAGCTATGCGTGTTGATCTACCAGTCAGAGGTGTGTCGATCCGAGAACTCTTTACATATGTTTTCATAATGATGCATTTAAAAGTTGCATAATGATGCATTTAATGACCAAATGTATTATTATAAAAATTCACAGTGTAAATATTTTTCAACACATTAGATATTGACTATTTATCACTCAAACCCCTTTCTTTACCTGTCAGCCATGCTTGTGGTTTTTAAACAGTTTTTATCCATGTTTGTAGGATTCTCATTCTAATCCACCGCACAATGTGTTGTGGTCAATATTAGCCGTTAGAGTATACACTTCTCTGCGCTTTGAATTTCTACCAAAAATATCTGGGAATCTTTGTCATACTCTTTCCAGTACTATAATTTGGGTACTAATTCTATTTTTGAATATTTGTTTTAATATTATAATTTAAGATGGATAGTATGCGAACTGGGATGCAGCATAATGTCTGAGTCTAAGTCCTACTTATGGTTTGAGTGTAATTTTGAATAGATGTTTGAAAGTATGCAGAAGTATTTTTTTGTGGTTGGAATATTATAATGTAAGATTTTGGTATGAAATAACTGAAGAGAATTCCATTTATACTGGATATTTGAGCCAATGCATTTAAAATGATGATGTATTTGCCTTTGGTAGTGAGGTATGCTGTGAAATATGCAATCCAGGCCAGATAGTACAAAAGGAGACTGAATGTTATTGATTTGGCCTCATTGTAATTTTTGGGCAGATCTCTTCCCATATAAGAAAAGAGCAGACACAGGAAACCAAGAAACCAGCTTATGAACACAACTATGGTGAAGGTTATAGTGTTCCCCATTTCACAGATAAACATAAGTTGGTCTTTATAAGTCCATGTGTCAGTGACGAGTTTGACAGAATTGACAGTCATCCATATCACACATGAAATTAAATGAATAAAAGACGAAAATGCAATAAAGAGCCACTGGCCATTGTGTTTTACCCAAAGGCTGTGCACTTTCGGGAACTGAGCAGCCATTTTAAAAACACAAACTATTTGAAAGGAACGGACAGTCAAACAGGAAATACAGACAGTGAAGAAAAAGGCAAATATGGCATTTCTCAGGAGGCAAAATGTAAATGTAGGTTTTCCAAAGAAAAAGAACACACTTATACAGGACAGAATCAAACTGGTCAGCATGAGGAAACACATGCTGCCACCAGCAGACTTCACCACTGGTGTGTCATAATTGTAGGCAAAAATGCAAAATACAGCAATAAGAAGAATAGTTAGGCATGCAGCAGAAACCATGACAATAATTGAGGGGATTTCTGTGAACTGAGGATAGACAACAGAACGTGTCTTACATGTTGTGCTGCCCTCATCAGACCATTCACTCTCTGCACATGGAAAACAGGTATAGGGGTCCCCTGAAAACAAGAAAATAAAAACTAAAAGAATATAATAATATTTTTTTCAGAAAAGCACAAGTAACTCGATGTGGGGGAATACTTGGCTTTAAATCATATTTCAAAAAGCACTATAATTTCAATAAAGTATTATGGTGATATAATGGACAGAAGAGCTCAAAGTGATTAGTTACCTTCATGTCATTCCAAACCTATATAACTTTTTTCTTCGGAGGAGCATAGAAGATATTTCCATTGATTTCCATTATATGAACAAAAATGCAATGGAAGTCAATAAAAAAAGAAACTTTCCAAAATGTTTGGATATCAAGATTCTTCAAAATATCTTGTCTCAAGGTTTCGTATGTAATCCTAGTTCCCCCAGGGGGAACAAGACACTGCCACAGACTGACCACCAAGAGGGACGTGGTAAACAGTTATAGCTGCCACGTACACCCTCAGGGTGGAGTGGGTTAACCCTGCAGAGAAGCTAGCCTGTAAAAACTCTAGCACTGTACCAACTGGGTAGTTAACTATGTCAAGCTGGTGATCTCTACACCAGAAAGTGAAAGCTTCCCCTTCAGGCCATACAGTTTCCTCGTAAAAGGAGCTCTGGATTGGAGGATGATCTCAACAACCTCTGTTGAGAGACCGGAAGCTACAAGTTGTGCCCCTTCAGAGGCCATGCCCACTTCTTACACAGCTCCGGGCAAGGGTGAAAGATCATACCCTCCACCTAAGAGAGGAGATCCCTCCTAACGGAAGTCTCCCACTGAGAGTCATTGAGAAGGGAAATCAGGTCTGAGAACCATACTCGGCCTGGCTAGAACGGGGCTACTAATAGTAGATTGACCACATACTGGCACATTTTCTCCAGACTTCCCGGTAACAGAGCGATCAGGAAAAACACGTACAGATGAAGCCTTGGCCACATCTGTATCATAGCATCCAGCCGAGTGGAGCTGCATAAGTCAGAGAGAACCAGAGGGGACAGTGTGACGTCTCTCGTGTTGCAAACAAGTCCACCTGAGCCTGGCCAAAAACTCTCCATATCTGCTTTACTACCTTGGGGTGAGGCATCCAGCCCCCGGGCCTCGGGGAAGCATCCCCTGTCTTGACAGGACATCTGCTCTAAAGGAAAGGCCAGCTTGGTTTATATAAGAGACCACCGACGTGTTGTTGGTGCGCACCAACACATGGCAATCTCCCAGGTTTGGGAGGAAATACTTTCAGTGCTCGAAATACGGTCAGCATCTCCAAGGCAACTGCTCCACAGAACGTGGGCAGGGGGCCACTCATGACCACACCCCGGATGCATCTGTCTTTAAAGGGGGCATTACATACAGTTTCACGCAATCTCATGTTAATCTTGAGTACCTATAGAGTAGTAGTACTGCATCCTTAATCTCTACCGGTGCTAAATGATAAAAGACCGAAGTATCGATAAGCTCTGACGTTAACGGTTCTGTTATCGGTACTGCAGAAAAAATACATTTCCTGTTTATTGCTAAATAATAATTTCCTAGCATATTTTAACCTTTTCTAATTTGCAATAATATTAAAGACGTTTGCCTGCACTTGTTATTAGCAATCTCACGCGAGAAATGTCCGTCTGTTCCGCACATAGGTTCAAGTACAGAGCTCATGACGCACAACACCAAAGATCGCGCTTAATAGAGTGACGAACGATCTAAAGCAGTGGTTTTCAACTGGTTTGGCCTTAGGACCCAGAGTGTCCCATGGTCATCAAGCCACGACCCACTATATATATATAGTTAGAGAATAAAAACAAAGCTAATTTATGTGCGCAACGAACACGGCATAACATCTGGCAGGACAGGATAGTTCACTTTTCTGAGAGACTTTTTATTTCATAACCAGTTACGAAAATAATGATAGAATAATGTCACTGACAATAAACCTATCAACATCTCATCTGACCGCAGACTCTGAATCGGGACAGCTCGTTTTTACTCATTAAACTGCATCTGACAGAAGAACGGCTTTCATGCACGTCTTTAAAATAAAAAAATCTCACATAAGAAAACATTTATAATTACTTATGCTAGCAGTCTTCCAAAATAACGACATTGTCACGCCCTTGTCTGTGTTTGATGTCACTAGTTCTATGTCTTTGGTTTCGTTTATGATTTCCTGTGTGTCCTTTTATGGTCTTGTTCCGGTTCTTGTTTAGTTGAGTGATTAACCCGTCCCACCTGTGCTCCTCACCTGTCCGTAGTTTCCCCTTGTGTATATAAGCCCATTGTGTTTTGTCTTGTACTGTGGATCCTTAAGGTAATTTCTGGTGTATGTGTATCTTTGTGTTCAATTTATGTTCAACGCAACGCTGAGTCTTCGCCTTGTGCTTCGTGCATACACCCGTGACAGACATAAACATCACATAAGGTCTCTCTAAATTAGTATGTTATAATAATGTTAATAATTTAATAAACGCACATTTTGGTTACATTAAAAATAGTCTTAATAATAGTGCTTATTAAGAAATAAAGCAGAGATAATAGAAAACAGGGGAAATTAAGAGCTTAATTTGTAGTGATGAAATACATTCACTTTATTTAGTGTACATTGCAAGAGCTTCCAAACTTTTGTTACTTTTAATCCCAAACACCGTTAACTAATTTATCTGAATGTGTTCTAATAAAACAAACAGTAGCCAAAGCTGATTGTTTAGCTGCATTTTGCAACTTTTTTGGTTAAAGCTGCAGTTAAAAACTGTTGTCCTCTTGCAGCCTACCTGCATACCCCGACTGTAACCACTGTTCATTGCTTTACAGGAAAATTGTTGTGTTTATTTATTTGTTTTACAATCATTTGTTTTGTTTGTGTTTTTGTTAGGCTACAGATTACTGTTTTACATTAAAAAAAATTAAGTGTTGTTAATTCTGTTCTCAATTATTTTTTTATTATTATAATTTTTTTAATACTTAAAGCACAACAAAAAGCACTGATAAGGGTACCGTTGAAGTACCGGATCGATAAGTGGTATCGATAAAAGTAGTAACACCGTTAAAACCTTAACGATACCCATCCCTAACTGAGACCCTGCTCAAGTTACAATACATGCTCTTTTATAAATTTTTCTGCACAGTTTAATATACAGTCAGATCAGTTTTTACCTTGCTGAAGGCAGAGCTCCTGTAGTTTTAATAGGCATCCAATTTAACGACACTGAAAAAAGAAAAGCATCAACATACTTTAAGTTACTAATAAAACAGTTAATGCCAAAATTACAACAATTATCAGTGAATGCCCCTAGTGAAAAACAAATATACTTAAATGTATTTCAATTACATTTATTTCATGCTCAGGATACTACAAATACATTTTCATATTTATGTACTTATTAAAATGCCATGCAATTGTACTTTTAGTATACTTAAAAGTGTGCTAAATTACAAATAATATTGTACTTAATGCACTTTAATCCAGGAGTACAATTAAAGACATACTTAGTATATTTGTGCTAAAGTGGAACTATTGCAAGTATACTTTAGATACACTTTAAATATTTAGCATTGAAAGGGAAATATTACACAATCCTCATTAAAAGTGACATAAACACGCATTTTAGTCTTATTAATAAGAAATATGCATTGTGCACAAGTTTAATTCAGGTCTCGAGTTATCTGTCAGTAAATATGTTAATAGATTTGAACTATACTTAGTATGAAATAAATAGATTTTAAATATATTACTTTTTTTACTAGGGTGAAGCCTTACATTTTCACTTTCGTGGTGTATTTAGTTTAGAACAACATGAGAACCACAGCTTAACACAGTCAAGCCTTGCATATTAAATAATTGAAGTTGATTTTTTTCCCTTTCTTTCTGATATAGTCTGATATAGTGAGAGTATGGAGTAAAATACTGAGCAGAAATATGCAACGTGGTGATGCAAAATGCTGATATTTATATGGACTAATGAAATTCTGATGCTTGTAATGTAAATCAATGAGAACTTTATAAAAAATTTGGCAGATTTACATAAAAAATGATATAAATATCAGCTGTCACTCTATAGCTCCAATAATATGTCTCAGTAAGATAATTCAATGCTGATTGAGAGATGAAGAAATAAAGGCTCCTCGGAAGATGTGAGATGTTTTGGAGGCTTGTGAAGATCATTGCTCCGCTGAGGAACAGTGAAAGTAAAGCTCCTCAAAAGATCCTGAAGATCAGATTTGAGACAAACTAATTTTACTAGAAACATGACTGATGGAGGATCAGGTAAAGCTGAGCTGCTTCAGTCCAGTAAGAGTTCATCTGGAGATATTACTACAGTTATTCTGTTTACTTGAATCAGATTTGACAGCAGAAAAAAAGACATGTGAAGCTCGTGCTTAAACTAAAAGACCTTTTGCTTGATAAAAACTCTCAAAATCAGACTTTCAATCAGAAGACATGGAGTAGATTGTCGACTTTGAATCATTGAAACGAGTCATTTTTAAAATGAGTCCCAAGCCATTCCATGCTGACATCAAAATAAGACATTAGCATATTGCATATTCGTCTGAATGAAAACGCAAATTCATTCTTCACCACTAGGTGCCGCTTTTGGAGCATTAAAAGCTCACAAACACTGCTTTAAATCACTGGAGAGGTTTGGAAAATGAATCGCTGAACGAATCGTTAGGGAGTCACTGAACAAAAAAGGTAAAAATAAATACATATTATAAGAAAATTAAAATGGTTTTGACCTTGCATGCGACTCCTAAAACCAAAATATTAATTTTTATAACCCATAGTAGGGGCACTTTAAACACAAATACAAATATAACTGAACACATCAAATAATGCAGTCCAGTGTCTGAGACAGGTGAAGTCCTCAAAGCACTGACCGGTGTTGAACATCATAAGGTCATCTGTAGGGACGCCGTCCAGAAGCCCTCCGTACACATAGATATTCTTCCCCAGAGCCGCTACGCTGTGTCTCAGAGACCGCAGACACACTCCACCCGTCTCTAGCTTCTCCCACGTCAACGTCACTGACAATACACATCAACACAAGCTGCTCAGTTTCATCTAAAGTCACACGCATTCACACAAGAAAAGGTTTAGAGTCTCACCAATGTCAAAGCAATACACGCCTGGGAGACACTCTTTAGCTTCAGGATGTGAAGAGCCTCCGAACAAGTACAGTTTCCCTTTGACAACGCTACAGGGGAAAACAGGAGAAGCGTGTTTTGATGATACACTTCTGATTTATTATCAAGAATAAGTGTTTTTTTTATGTACGTACACACTACTCTATAAAGGTTTGGGGCCAGTAAGTTTTTTTGAAAGGAAATGTATATTAAAGGATGTATTAAATTGATCAAAAGTCACAGTAAAGACATTTATAATATTACTAAAGATTCGATTTAAAATAAATGCTGTTCTTTTGAACTTTCTATCCATCAAAAAATCCTGAAAAATTAAATGTATCATAGTTTTCACAAAAATATTGGACAGCACAACTGTTTTCAACATTGATAACAATCAGAAAACTGGCATATTAGAATAGAACAGTTATTTCAAACTGCAATAATATTTTACAAATGTACTGTATTATTGATTAAATAAATGTATTACAAACTGTAACAATTTTACAATTGTTTTAATATTTGATAATAAATAATTTATTGTATTTTTGTAATTTATTATTATTTATTTTTTAAATTTATAATGCACAGTTGAAAAACTATATCACTATACATCATACGTGGAGGGAAAATACTCATAATTAAATCATTTTTAAATATTGAAATAATATATATATATTTAAAATATAAAATTAATTGTGTGTGTTTATATAAAGTGTATAATATATACAGTATATATTTTAAAAAATATAAAAAATTTTATACATTTATATATTCATATTCTTACATTTTATAATATATAAGGAAATGAAAGGAAAGGACGTGACATGTGACCAGGTATGGTTTCCCATACTAGGAATTTGTGCTAATTAATATATATACACAACATATTTTTCTTTAATATATACCTGTGTGTGTTTTTACATGCATCTCTACTGTTTTTACTGTATTTTAGATCAAATAAATGCAGCCCTGGTGAGCAGAAGAGACTTTACTGACCTCACATTTTGAACAGCGGAGGTTTTAGTTTAAATATTAATATATGTACTCTCTCATTACCATAAAGTGTGTCCTTCTCTTACTGTGGGAACGTCGCCTTTCTGAGGCATCAGCTCCCATGTAACTCGATGAGGCGAAACTAAAACACAAGAAAAATACACCTGAAAAGATGCACTTGAATGCCTTTACATATGTGTAACAATGAAATATTGTACCTGTAATCATGTAAAAGTCATTCAGATATATTGGAGGATCTTCCTAAGGATAAAAAACACAAGCACTATGTTTGGGTCAATAATCTTTATGAAAAAAGAAGAGTTATAATAGTTTCTTGAATTCACACACCTCTGTGATTGCGCTGGATGCTCCTCCAAACAAGAAAGCGATATTTCCTGCTACAGTCATCGCATGGCCATATCTGCATATAAAATGCTTATTTTATTTATTATTTCTCCTTATGAACATTTGCAGGCAGAATGAACTCACCTGGGGCTTGGTGGGACTCCTGCAGCTTCCTTGTCAACCCAATGTCCGCTTGCTAAAGCCATTTTACTGTAGTTTTTGTCTTACAGTTAATTTCTTTAATCCTGTGGAAATCAGCAGGGAGCAGATCATGTGCTAAATGTTTTCCTGTCCATCGGGATTCATTCACACACAGCTTCAGTGGTAAGACGAGGACAGCGGTTGCCTAGAGATGCAGATAAACAAACTTCAGCAGCTCATCATGCTAACAGACCTGCTGCCACTGAGAGCCATTTAATTAATTGATGCAAACCATAAAAAGAGTTCAGTTTTAAGCCAGATTGTTTCAGTAAAACCCATTAATATTAAATTGATTGACTTAAATAGACTGACTGATAGACTCAATAACTTTAAACAATACATTTATTTATAAAATAATGCTATAAAACTACATAATCTGTCATTTTATTTTATAAAAGGTCCTTATCCCAGACTACACAACGAAATATACTTTTAAATTAACAAAAATTAAATAAATTGTAATCACTTTAAAAAAAGAGAAAAAAACGTTGTAGTACCACATAATCTGTTTTTATATTTTATAATATATTATAAATAAAAAATATGAGTAAAAATAGACTTTAAAATAAATTACAAAAATGACAAAATTGGTTTTTATATTTTATGATAAGTAATTTATTATTTTTAAATAATATGTAGCTTTGCCTGCCTTTTTTGCTAGGCAGAGAGAGGGTTCACTAATTACTTGACTCAGGTTGGAGATTCAGAGTGGATTTGTGAATCATTTGATTCAGATCAAAACTTCGGAGTGGGTTCCCAAATTATTTGATTCAGATCGTAACTTCAGAGCAGATTCGTCCATCATTTGATTCAGATCAAAACTTCTGAGTGGGTTCACAAATCATTTGATTCAAATTGGGAGTTCAGAGCAGATTCGTCCATCATTTGATTCAGATTGGGAATTCAGAGCAGATTCATGAATCATTTGTTTCAGATCGAAACTTCGGAGTGGTTTTCCTGAATCATTTGATTCAGATAAAAATTTCGGAGTGGGTTCCCGAATCATCTGATTCAGATTGGGACTTCAAAGCAGATTCATAAATCATTTGATTTAGATTGAAGCTTCAGAGAGGGTTCCCAAATCATTTGATTCAGATCGAAATTTCAGAGCGGATTCGTCCATCATTTGATTCAGATTGGGAGTTCAGAGCGGATCCTTCAATCATTTCATTCAGATCGTAACTTCAGAGTGGGTTCCCGAATCATTTGATTCAGATCGAAACTTCAGAGAGGATTCGTCAATAATTTGATTCAGATCGAAACTTCAGAGAGGATTCGTCAATCATTTGATTCACATTGGTACTTCAGAGCAGATTCATGAATCATTTGATTCAGATCGAAACTTCGGAGTGGTTTTCCTGAATCATTTGATTCAGATAAAAATTTCGGAGTGGGTTCCCGAATCATCTGATTCAGATTGGGACTTCAGAGCAGATTCGTCCATCATTTGATTCAGATTGAAGCTTCAGAGAGGGTTCCCAAATCATCTGATTCAAATTGGGAGTTCAGAGCAGATTCGTCCATCATTTGATTCAGATTGGGAATTCAGAGCAGATTCATGAATCATTTGTTTCAGATCGAAACTTCGGAGTGGTTTTCCTGAATCATTTGATTCAGATTAAAAGTTTTGAGCTCTTTTTTTAAAAAGTTCAGAGCAGATTCATGAATCATTTGATTCAGATCGAAACTTCGGAGTTCAGTTATTTCTCCTTAAACGCAATGAAGAGAACCAATGCACTGCCATTAAAGTGAAATTACTGAACCTACACTTATAGCAGCCTGAGAAACATGCTAACCTTAGAACTAGATAATAAAGTTTATAGGCAAACTTTATGTTGGCTTTAAAAAGCCTAGCTAGAAAGTTTAAAGTAGTTTATAGAAATCATGCTAGTAACACGCTTTGAGTTTAAAAAGTTTGAAAAGTTTAAGTTTGAGTTTCCAGTCTAAAATAGCTAGAAATAGTAAGATTACAAAGTCAGATTATGATTAGCATGTTGTTAGCATGACTAGCAAGTTAGTAGCATATCACTAGCATGTTTCTAGCATGATTAGCAAGTTACTAGCATGATTAGCATGTTACTAACATATTGCTAGCATGATTAGCAAGTTACTAGCATGTTGCTAGCATGTTTCTACCATGATAGGCAAGTTACTAGCATGTTGCTAGCATGATTAGCAAGTTTGTAGCATGTTTCTAGCAAGTTTCTAGCATTATTAGCAAATTACTAGCATGATTAGCATGTTACTAACATATTGCTAGCATGATTAGCAAGTTTGTAGCATATTGCTAACATTTTTCTAGCATTATTAGCATGTTACTACCATGATTAACATGGTACTAACATATTGCTAGCATGATTAGCAAGTTACTAGCATGTTGCTAGCATGTTGCTAGCATGTTTCTAGCATGTTAGGCATGTTACTAGCATGTTTCTAGCATGATTAGCATGTTGCTAGCATGTTGCTAGCATGAGTAGCAAGTTACTAGCATGTTGCTAGCATGTTTCTATCATGATTAGCAAGTTGCTAGCATTATTAGCAAGTTACTAGCATGTTGCTAACATGTTTCTAGCATGATAGGCATGTTACTACCATGTTTCTAGCATGATTAGCAAGTTGCTAGCATGTTGCTAGCATGAGTAGCAAGTTACTAGCATGTTGTTAGCATTATTAACAAGTTACTAGCATGTTGCTAACATGTTTCTAGCATGATAGGCATGTTACTAGCATGTTGCTAACATGAGTAGCAAGTTACTAGCATGTTGCTAGCATGTTTCTATCATGATTAGCAAGTTGCTAGCATGTTGTTAGCATTATTAGCAAGTTACTAGCATGTTGCTAAGATGTTTCTAGCATGATAGGCATGTTACTAGCATGTTTCTAGCATGATTATCAAGTTACTAGCAAGTTACTAGCATGAGTAGCAAGTTACTAGCATGTTGCTAGCATGTTTCTATCATGATTAGCAAGTTGCTAGCATGTTGTTAGCATTATTAGCAAGTTACTAGCATGTTGCTAAGATGTTTCTAGCATGATAGGCATGTTACTAGCATGTTTCTAGCATGATTATCAAGTTACTAGCATGTTGCTAGCATGATTATCAAGTTACTAGCATGTTGCTAGCAAGTTTCTATCATGATTAGCATGTTGCTAGCATGTTTCTAGCATGATTAGCATGCTATTAGCATATTGATAGCATGATTAACAAGTTACTAGCATGTTGCTGGCATGTTTCTAGCATGATTAACAAGTTATAAGCATGATTAGCATGTTACTAGCATATTGTTAGCATGATTAGCTGTTTACTAGCATGTTGATAGCATGATTAGCATGTTACTGGCACGTTGCTAGCATGATTAGCGAGTTAATAGTATGATCTTAGTATGATTAGCAAGATACTAACATTATTAGCATGTTGCTGATTAGAAATAGTATTAGATAGAGTGGAAGCTTAAAGGAGTTTGAAGGGGTTAGAAATAGTACATAGAAGGGAGTCTGATTGAGTCTGATTGGCTGCAGGTGTTTAAATTTGAATTTTGACAGTTGGAGCTGCCAGAGTCTTGGCTCATCTGAACATTCCGTGAATGGGAGTCTATGGGAGTTTTATGATTTTTAATCTTCATTTTTATGAAAACCATAAGTCGGATCAGTCTAAAAAGATATAGCAACCCGAGTCAGACCAGTCTGAAGATCTGGGCCGAGTTTGGTGGCTTTAAAGCTCTAGGAGGAGATGCGATATAATACGTTTAAACAGTATATCTTTTTCAAGCCAACTTAACTAAATTTCAAAGGGCACATCGAGACTGTTGCATCTGAGCTCTTCTTATGTGAAAAGCAGACTTAAAATGAATTAATTATTAGATTATTTATAGTAACCTTTAATAACAGTGAAGTCTCATCATCTGTGATCTATTGGTCTGAGCCTTGGTAACATCCTCTGAAAAGGGAAAACATTATCTGATAAGGTAAAAAGCGTGACGCAACTCTGTCACTCGTCCAGTGAGAAACCGGACCGTCATCCTGAGTCCAGATCAGCCGAGAGCAGCGTCCTCCGCCGCGGATGAATCCCGAGCACCGCGTGAAGCTGGCTCAGGAACAGCTGCTCTCCGTGTCCCGGTCTGACCGCGCGGGGGCGCTGTTCTGCGCGCTGCGATCACGTAACAACACACGGGCAGAGCGGCACCATTTCATCCGTACAGTCCGCTTATCACTGGATGTAAATAACCGATCGGAACTGATTATTATTTTTTGGCCGGTTGGACGGCTGTGCTCGGCGGTAAAGCTGGAAGGAGGCGGCGGAGCGCAGATATGCACGCAGCAGGACGGATTTTACGTTGCTCACGTGAGATGCGATGAGATGATGAAGAAGATGATGATGGCCCAAGGCGAGAAAGACCCAAAACACACCAGCCGAGTCGTGCTGGTCAAGAGGATCATAATGAAGCATGACAATCCGGTGAGAATAACACACATGACGCAGACATCTCAAATTCAACAATGTGCCGTTGAGACTCGTTCATTCATTCATTTATTCATTCATTCATTGGTGTTTTTCTGTTAATATTAGCTACGGTATCTTCCGTAAAAACATTTAAACCTTTACAATACCAAAATGCGTATATATATGGCTTATTGCTTTATAATTCGCATGCATACGCATTAATTTCTTGTAATCGTACATACATGCGCAGGAGCGCTCATAGCGCTATTGCTAGCTGACAAATCACAACATTTGGGATTTTTTAAATGCGATTGAATTGTCGTTTTATCGTGTTTTGCGTCGCATAAAACTGTTTAGGGTATCTGTAACATTTCTCACAGTGTATCGATAGGTGTCATGTGCGATATCGATGTTTTTTTTAGCAGGGTGAGGTGATGCTAATGCTGTATTGGCCGACTGAAGCGCCGCTGTCCGTTATTACGTAACTGACGCGAGCGCGCGCGCACAACACCTATATCTGACGCACGAGCGCAGTCTGTTGTCATGGGGACGCAGGAATCTTCATTCATTCATTCATTACTTACTGTCTGTGATGTCATTTGCGAATCCTGTTAGAACACATTCTTCTAAAGAGACATTTAATATTATTAATGAATAAGACAAATACTTTTTGACTAATTTGATGGTTTGCTCAGCTGTATACGTGTATTATATATATATATTTTGTATAAAATGTTGCAAAAGGTTGAAAACTTATTTTTATATAATTGTTATTTTATAGAAAATTGCATATAAAATGTTTTATGTATATTATACTTATTTATAAAATATGCAATTATACATTATATATTGATGTATATTATATATCATTAATGTTTATATATATAAATATATATATATATATATATGTGTGTGTGTGTGTGTATGCACATTAAGTTATGCATGTTTAACTATATATATATATATAATGTTTCTTATATTTACCATTATAAATGTGTGTATATGTATGTATTTAATAACAAACTGAATTAATTTGGAAGTAAAACATTTTGAAATGTATTTTTACAGAATGCCACCCTTTTTTTCTAAACACAAAGTGATGCAAAACAACTAAAGGAATAGATGAATAGATAAACGAGCACATAATGTTGTTTAAAAATCATGCATGCAGCTCACATCACACATTGTCTTGTGTGTATTATTGATGTATATTTAAAACTTTTCCATCTCATCACACAAGAGCTCATAAAGCGTTGAAAAGCTTCACAGGTCCATGAAAGATTCAGGGAACTCCAGAGAGAGTTGAATGTTGTCCGTTACATAACTTCTGTCCCAAACTCTCTGCTGTGCGAGAAACATGCATGTTTTCAGCCAAATAATGTCTCTGTTTCCTGCTTCATGAGTAAATGAGATTAAATGACGTTATTGACTCACTTTTCAGTGAATTCCTCAAGACGTTAGACTGAACTTGTGTCAGCAGTGGACTGAGAGTTTGGCTCGGCTCGATCTCTTTGGTTTTTTGTGTCCAAACGTCCCGGAGGAATAGCAATGAGACCAGTCCCACTGAAAGTCTGGCACTCATCATGATGGTTAGCATTATTAATAAAGAGCTGTTTATGTGTGATGCTGCAGGTCCAGCAGGGCATCGGGAAGCCCAGCGTCTATCATGCTGTTGTGGTCATCTTCCTGGAGTTTTTCGCCTGGGGTCTCCTGACCACGCCGATGCTCACCGTGAGTTACTTTAAGTCTCAGCTATGTTTGTGTTCACGTTTATCAGGGTACATGCTTCAGTTAGAGGTGCACTATTTTATTCTTGCCAACATTCACACCAGAAGGTGTCAGTATAAGGTTAAAGACCACTATTCAATCTAGGGTTGAAACTCCAGAACATTTTCATAATGTTTTGTTTAGGTAATATTTCTATATATCAAATATTTTATATTTAATAAGAATTTAACTTTTTTTTTTTAAAAAAGAAGAGAATAAAATAAAGTAATTCTGTTAACTAAAACTATTAAAAACCTGTTGGTGTTTTAAATAAAGCTGAAATAAATAAAATATAAATATAAGATGAAAAATACTCATAAAAAATTAGCTGAAGTAAAATAAGAACTAAAATGACTAAAACCTAAACTGAAATTAAAAAAGTAAATTCAATCTATACAGAAATATTTAAAAATATATATACAAAAATGACAAAAGCATATCATTATCAGTTATATTAACTAAAACTAAACTATTACAAATAATTTTCATAATTGAAATTAAACTCAAGTAAAAAAACAAACAAAAAAACTTTACCTTAAACTTAAAAAAAAAAAATTGCATCTAATTGAAATAAAATAAATTGAAGCTGAAGTACTAAAATTAAATTACAATGATTAAATGAATGTTTTTAGGAATATTTTTATAATGATGGAAATGACATACACACACTTGCTGTCAACTAAACAATTAAAAATGTGTTTCGGTAACTGAAATAAAGCTGAAATAACATAAATATTAGATGAAAACCTTGCTTTTAAAGCTTGCTTCAAAAAACCTAAAAAAGTTAAATGACTAAAATGAAAATTGGAAAATAAAAGACATATAAAATAAAATAGAAAATAACTAAATTGAGGCCAATTTAAAAAAAAAAAAAAGCATGAAATTACTAAAACATAAAATTGAAATGAAAACTGAAAATATTAATAAATAAATAAAATAGAATACACAGTAAATGACACAAAAATAATGCTGGTCAGTGCCATCTCTAGTCTCTGATATTTGTGAAGGCCAATAAGAACCAGGGAGAAACACACATCAGTGCAGCTCTAAACTGTAATATATTTGATCTGTCTTTTGAAATGTGGATTTTTCATCTTTTAGGTTTTGCATGAGACGTTCCCCAAACACACGTTCTTAATAAACGGCCTGATTCAGGGAGTGAAGGTACGTGATGGGAATATTTTGGACTGGTTTAGTTCGTCTGGGCTGGATTTATTGTAATGGTGATGTTTCTGCTTTGGTTCGCCAGGGTCTGCTGTCGTTTATGAGCGCTCCGTTAATTGGCGCTCTATCAGACGTGTGGGGCAGACGATCGTTTCTATTGGTGACCGTGTTCTTCACGTGTGCGCCCATCCCACTCATGAGACTCAGTCCATGGTGAGAACATCCTGACATGACTTTGGATGAAGGGAAAAATGTATATATATATATATATATATGTGTGTGTGTTATGTTAGTATAACATTTTATATAGTATTTTAAAATAATATAATTATAATAATAATAATAATTTATAGAATGTAATTATTTACATTACATAATCATAATTATGATTTTATTTTTGTCATTTTTTTCATTGCATTTAATAAAAAAAATATATATATAATATTTTGATTGAATAACAATAAATATACTATTTGAAATTAAGTAATACATTAATTGTTTTTAAAAATAAAATTATATACACATATATTTGTAAATTATTATATACATTTTTTATATTTAATAGAATTTTCTATAACAATTTATAATATTATAATGTAATCCAATCCAATCCTTTATTTATAGAGCACTTTAGCCAAAGTGCTGTACACAGCCTAATAAGAATATGTTACATCACAAATAAAACCAGTAGCAGTAACACAGATATCAATCAACAAATCAAACTGAGTTAAAAGCGAGAGTAAAAAAATGTGTTTTCAGTGATGACTTAAAAACCATAAAGGAATCAATCTGTCTAAGATGCAATGGCAGATCATTCCATAATTTTGGACCCGCAACAGAGAAAGAACGGTCCCCTCTGAGTTTTCTCAGTGTTTTGGGTACAACCAAACGAAACTGATTCAGCTGACCTAAGGGAGCGAGCAGGGCAATAAGGCTGGAGCATATCAGAGATATACTGAGGGGCGAGGCCATGTAGAGATTTAAAGTGATGCCTAGATAGAAAAGGTTTGGCTTTTGCCAATTGTCTTAATTGGAAATAGCTAGCTTTGACAACTGCACTAATCTGAGCATCAAATTTCAGGTTTGTGTCCATTTTTACTCCTAGATTAGTTACAGCAGACTTTTGGTATTGTGTCAAAACACCCAGATCTATATCAGCAACAGATGCATCACTAGGAGCAAACAGTATAACCTCTGTCTTTGTATCGTTAAGATGTAACAGATTTACTGACAACCAGGATTTGATTTCCTCAATACAGTCTAAAAGTTGTTGAGCGGAATGAGTTTGCCTTAATTTTAAGGGCATATAAATGTGTAAATCATCCGCGTAAAGATGAAAAGAAACACCATGTTTGTGGAAAATAGCCCCAAGAGGAAAGAGGTATAGGGAGAAGAGGAGAGGGGCCAAAATAGAGCCTTGGGCTTGTTGTCCACAAACGAGAGTAGCAGCAGATGACTCAGCTGACCCCACACCAACACTAAAACTTCTCCCAGTCAGGTATGATCTAAACCACTGTAGTGCACTGCCCTGGATTCTCACACAGTCTTTTAGTCGAGACAGGAGAATGTCGTGGTCCACCGTGTCAAAGGCCGCAGTTAGATCGAGCAGAACCAAGACGACACAGTGACCAGAGTCTGTAGCTAAAAGAATATCATTAAAAACTTTTAATAGTGCATTTTCTGTACTATGCAGGGTTTTAAAGCCTGACTGGAACACCTCAAGCATTTTATGTTCATCTAAGAACACATTCAACTAAAAACAACTCTTTCTAAAATCTTTGAAATGAAAGGTAGTTTTGAGATTGGCCTAAAATTTGAGAGTTCAGAAGAGTCAAGACCAGGCTTCTTAATCAATGGCTGTACTATAGCATGCTTAAAACCATCTGGGACAATACCATTAGTCAGACTACTGTTGATAATATTGAGTACGTCTGAAGCTACGGTTGGAAAAACCTCTTTAAAGAAACAGGGTGGAAAATGATCATTTGGAGAACCAGAGGGCTTCATATGACCAACGATTTTATCTAACAGAGGCAGACTAACCGGCTCAAATTGGTCTAATACAGCAGGGGGTGTGAATGGGGTTGATGGCTTAGGCAAAAAGGGATGTATGAGGGCTCTAGTGGCCTCAACCTTATTAATAAAAAAGTGCAAGAAATTTTCACATACTTCATCTGAAGCTTCCAAGCAAGCTGTTTGTGGGGCATTAATCACAGTGTTAATGGTTGTAAATAAAACACGGGGATTATTACAATTGGAAGCAATAATATTAGAGAAATATTTAGTTTTTACAGTCTTTTGATAGCTTCGCCAGCTGTCTTTTAGAATTTGAAAGGACAAGTGTAACCTGTCCTTTTTCCAGTTTCTCTCTGCTATTCTACATTCACACCTGGCTGCGCGTGTAATATCGTTCAGCCAGGGCTCAAAATAGACAAGCATTTAGAATTAAAACAAGAAAAAAGTGACTCTACATCAGCAACAGAAATTTGGCTAAATAAAAGGGAAAATTGAGACGCAGTGGAGGACGTAACAACACGGTGCCGCCGCGCAGGAGCGCACAGCTTTTTAACCACAGGGCATGGAAGCATAAGATCAAAAATCACTGGCAGATGATCAGAAAACGATGCATCAAACACCTCTAAATTTGCAACACTAATACCATGTGTCAAAACTAAGTCAAGGGTGTGGCCATGCTCATGTGTAGGACCAACAACATGCTGTACAAAATTAAATGAATCAATAATGTTCAAAAA
>JAUCMR010000088.1:923068-952208 GCA_032357425.1 Enteromius argenteus
TTAAAAGAAGCTGCTACTTACTATTCAAACGTGAGTTTTGAGCAGTGAAGGGTAGTGCTTGTTGTTTGTCGTTTCTCATGGTGTTATGTTTACGAGGCGCGATACAACACGACGTGTAAAAAGACAGAACTAAGTCAGGATAATCAGTAATTATGTCTCCATTGGATGCAACAAATGCCTCATTTGTAACGGTTTTCATTGTTTTGGTGTCATAACGCCAGGACACGGCATCACATTATGGTAAGGGGCTTAACATTTCTGCCACATGTTCACAGTGCACTGGATAGCTGGCCAATCAGAGCACACCTCACTTTTTTTAGAATGATGAGCTTTGTACAAATCAACTCGTTTCAGGAGGCGGGGCTTAGAGGAGAAACAAAAATGTACAGTATGTGGAAAATAATGTGTTTTTTGCTCCTTAAACCGCATAAACACATTGCATTACACTGAATACACAAAATAATGTTTCTCTTCTGATTCAGACCAGACCACTTTTTTGTTTTTGTATTTTTTTTTTACTGCAGGAAGCCTTATTATGGATTAAGGTCTTACGGTTAAGGTTAACCAAAAACAACAGTTTGAAGTTAAAATGTCTTGATGGATTTGAGAGATGATAGACTGGAGTTGTGTGGATTATTGTGATGTATTTATCAGCTGTTTGGACTCTCATTCTGACGGCACCCATTCACTACAGAGTATCCATTGATGAGCAAGTGATACAATTCTAGATTCTCCCAAATCTGGGATGGCCTGAAGGGGCAGAAAATTTTCAGCAGACATTAATTTTTGTTTTTTTAATTAATTTTTTTTTTTAATTCAGTATTACGAAAACCATCAAATTTGTCAATTGCCACTTGGACTCTGAACACTCGTAACCTTTTACCCTCTTGTGTTTTGAGTGTAATTCTCAGATACGTAGAGATCATGAATTATGCATGTCTTCATATGGCTCCATTAAGCTTTCCATATTCAACTCGAAGCCGGGCCGCATGAAATTGTACAGTTTAATGTGGCTTTAAGAGTATTTATCACGTGCAAATCGCAAATACAATTTACCTGGCAGTTATTATTTTTCACGGTAAGATAAGACGCGAGGAATGCATTAACACAAATTGGATCTACAAAGGTCAACGCATTTACTAAACCTCAATTGTTTTTTTTTTATTTATAACCCAACACAAGCAACGGCCTTATCAGCATTCTGCCATAATTCACGATTTCATATATTGTGAAAGTCAACATTCAGAGCTAAAACAAACCTTTTATTCCCCTTCTTTGCTCTTTCAAGTGTGTTAGTTTTTCACTGCTGAATGTGTTTGTATCTCCACTGAATATTAGTCATCTCAGTTTTAAAAACATCCGCAGATTCTTCACTCGAAATTTAGCTGATGTTTTTTCATCCGAAGCTTGTTTGGAAGCACCGATCAATCCAAAGAAATTGCACGTTTGCAGCCTGTAGTTTGGTAATGCTGTGGTTATGTTGATTCTCCATCCATCGGAGTGGAACGTTATGGGTGATAACTTAATCCCTGAGGAACAACAGCTCATTCAGCTTTAGAGTAATTAATGATGATTACATGCTCATGTAGCTCGTGTTGTTGTGCCTCATGCCATTAATCATGATTGTGCTTCCAGAGAAACGAGCTGAGCACACAGTGACATGTCAGCAGCCTCTGCGTTTCCTGTCAGGTCCAAGCCATTGTTGCTGAGAATAACGCCACATGAACACCTATAGTACACTAAAATAGCAAAACACACTAAATAAGAGCACGCACTTAAAGGGATAGTGCACCCAAAAATAAAAATTCTGTCATTACTCACTCACCTTAATTCATCTTTGGAACACTGATTTAGATATATTTGCTGAATAAAGTCATTATTTTTGTTCTCTTTCCACGTAAAAAGCATTCTTGTAACTGTATAACATTGCAGTTGAACCACTGATGTCACATGGACTATTTTACAGTAACATGTTTCAGTGTCTTGATCGTTTTAGGATCCTTGCAGTCTATGGAGGGTCAGAGAGTTCTCGGATTTCATCAAAAATATCTTAATTTGTGTTCCAAAGATAAATGAAGGTCTTACACGTTTGGAGCGACATGAGGGTGAGTAATTACTGATAGAATTTTAATTTTTGAGTGAACTATTCCTTTAATGATAAATGTGGGAATATGTTTAATGTCCTATTACTTTCAAAATTTGAATCAAATCCTTTTCTTGACATAATAAGTTTATCAAACCAAGCTCGTGAAATTAAGTCATAATAAAATAATTAAGTCATAGGTAAATAAGTCATTATTGTGCAAAATGAGTAAATGATTATGACTAGAGATTCATTTTGGGTAAACATTAACTAAATTCCATTATTAAGATTTTTTTTTTTGTTTTGATTTACACTTTTAAGCTAATTAAAAAAAAGAAAGAAAACAAAACAAACAAAAAATATATATAAAAAATAAAAATAAATAAAATGAATTGAAATCTTCAATTAATATAATGGTGTGATGATATATTTTTTTCGATTAAATGCTGAAAATCTGCCCGATTAAAATAATTACTTAAATCATTGACTGGTGTCTCATTTTTGAGTTGAATATTGGCTTATTTTCTCATTACAGAGTACTGATTAAAAAGTCAGTTAACAGCCATTTTTAAAATAATTACTTCATCTTCTTAAAATAAATAAGTCAATCAATACATAATAGAAAAAAGTTAATTCATTTTATGTCATATGATGATAAATTCATCGGATTAAAAGCTGAAAATTTGAAAATAAAACATGAAAATAGTAATAGTATTAGTAGACCATTGATTACCATCTAATTTGTCAGTAAAATTAACACAATTTCATTAAGAATTGATTAAAAACAACTTACAATTTGGTTAAAAATGTCCCCTTTTCAAACATTTTATTTGATTTTTATTTTTATAATTATTTTTAATATTCACTAAATGATAATCAAAAAGAATTTTTAGTAGCTAAAATAAGTTGATTGCAACCACTTACCTTCAAGAAATGTAGTAAATTCAATTAATCCTTTTGTTTTAGTAGATTTCTTTTAAACACACACTTCTAGGAACACTATTTGGTGACAAATCAAATAAATCAGTGAATCTTTTCAATTAAACCAGGTCAGAAAATTACACCTGCCATATTTTGAAGCTACTGCTGTTGTTCTCCAGCTCTTACAGACAGCATGGTTCAATTAGCAATCAGCATTTTGTCAGTTTTATGTAAAGCAAAATTTACATAGACTAAAACGAGAGGAGATATAATGACACCACGAGCAGCACTGAACATGAACTGCCAGAGCCGATGCTTTTAATTCACAAACCATCTCCATACTCAAACACAAATCACATCTAATTGAAAAGCGAAGGTGTCAAAAGCTCTCAGAAAGCGAACACTCTTCTCCCAAATGCAGATGTGGGGAAAATCGAAGAGCTGATATCTCATTTAACAACACGCACTTAAAGTGTGTGATGGACTAAAGCCCTGATGAACAGACGAGGAGATTCATATCGATCTGAGCCGCTGCCGACTAAGTGTCATTAAATCAGCCATGCAAATGACCGATCCTGCCTGACCGCTGCCGTCCCAATCCTCCGACGCGTCAAAACACCAGCCTCCTCGAACCCTGAACGATTGCATTCACTCCAAGACCTCTGAGGCCTGATTACAATCCTATAACTTCTTTTGTTTAGTCTTTGCCATCAAAATAAGCCAATTAATGCTCTTTAAATTAGATGCCACAAATCACATTATATAAAAGTTACTGGTCAGATAATATATTTATTTGTGTGTGTGTGTGTGTGTTGTGGGAGATCTTAATAGTGTAGCCCTGCACTATTAAACCTTCACAGAATCATAAACGTATCATTTTAAGACATGATACGGGATACATTGACAAACTAGGGCAGGTTATTTTGCTACAAACAAGTGAATAGAATATACATTAAGTGTTATTTTATAATTAAAAAGTTTTCTTATCCACTCCTGCAGCACTTACCCTAAACGTACAGTTTTATTCATATCTGCATTCTAAGGGTTTTATAGGGATTTGTTATCATTCATTGAAAGCAACAATTTATGGTTTACTAGATAGAAATGTGTTGTTTGTGTTTCATGGCAGTGGTCCATTGTGTAATTTTTGTTAAAGCGAATGCTGAAAATCTGTCCAATTAAAGTAATTAGAAGACATCAGTGTGGCAGATGAGGAAATCAGGGACTATGGGCTCATTTTTTGATAAAAAATAAACAAAATCCTATTTTTAAGAATTAAAAAGTAATTAAAATAATTATGTATTACTGGAATTGATTAATATTCACACTGATGATTGGCTTACAAAGTCTCAATTTGTGGTAAAAAAAGAATCCATTATAAAGTAAATACATAAAACAATCATAGTTGAAAAATGACAAAGCACACATAAATTAATTTCTTGAGCAGCAAATCAACATATTAAAATGATTTCTGAAGGATCATGTGACACTGGAGACTGTAATGATGCTGAAAATACAGCTAAACATCACAGAAATAAATTAAATTTTAACAGATATTCAGATAGAAAGCACTTATTTTAAATGGTAACAATATTTCATAGATTTTGCTGTATTTTTGATACACTTTATTTTAATGTGTCCAATAATACATGGTAATTACCTGGTAAGTACTTAGTAATAGCCGTTGTACGTACATAAAACAAAATGTACTTACCATGTAACTAAGCTATGGAACAGTTTGTACTTTAAGTTTGTAATTATGTCGATGTAATAGGCTGCTACGGTTACACATTTGTTACAGACTGAGTCTGTTACACAGATACTTGTGTAACCAAAAGAGTGTTGCAGACTTTATACAATCTAATTATAAATTCAAGTACACAGACATAAGCTACTTAAAATAAAGTGTATCAAGATTGTACTTAAGTGTACTTGATGTGTATCTAAACTGTAAACCTTATCTAGCTGCACCCTAGTTTGATTTAACCCATTAGTACACAGCTTAAATACATCTAATACCTTTCTAATTACATTAAAATGATAGAATATTACACAAGCATAAGCTACTAAAAATAAAGTGTATCAAGATTGTACTTAAGTGCAAGTATCTGTGTAACAGACTCGGTGTGTAACATATGTGTAACAGTAGCTGCCTGTTATAATCTACATAATTACAAACTGTAATTACAGTCTGTTCCATTACTTAGTTATATGATAAGTACATTTTATGTCATGTAAGTACAATGTCTACTACTAAGTATCTAATTACTCTGTATTATGACACCTTAAAATAAAGTGTTACCCATTTTTTAAACAATAAAAAAAAATAAAAAATTATTCCAAACTTTCAGCTATAGTACTTTTCTAATAAAATGTGAAAACCAAATAAACAAATTGAATAACATATTGTATTTTACATTAAATCCAAAATGTCACGGTGAAAGCAAACAGAGTTTGACTCGGCATCTGTGTGTGCGTCACATTTCTTACCTTATCCTCAGATCTCTCTGAAGGAGGAGCTCTCAGTATCCATCACCTCCATATCACCAGCACAGGCGCTCATGATGTCATTATTGTCGGCAGGCAGCAGGACTCCTCCTTTATTGGCAACAGAAGAAATATAGAGTCCCGGGCCGAGCACAGAGCCGCATGAATCTCAGGGCCATGTCGGCAGAGCCATTATTCAGATGCGGGGCGATTGTAGATGGGCTGCCGTATCAGCATCAGGCGGGTGTGTGTCTCCTGCATCGAGCCTCGTGCACGCGGCAGGTTTCATTTCCAGGATTTATGACTTATTGTGTGCTACTGCGGGATCTTTTGAGGTTATAAACAGGAGGTTTGGTAACTGTTATTCTGCCACTGAGAAATGTGGGAATTGCAAACGCATCCACTTGTTTGTTGAAAACATCCAGGTCTGGTATCAGTCCTCTTATACTGCAGAGGAATTGGGGTTTGATGCATCATGCAAATCCTCGCGGGGATCTGTGCACATCCATACAGCCTATATATTTAAGAAGAAAATCTTGGGTTTAGTTCACAAAGTTAGGAGTATGTTATTTGAGAGTTATCATTAATTCACTGATATGTATGAAAGCTTATTTTTGCTATGGGATGGAATGGAGAGATATAAACTTGATAATTGAGAGATAAAAAGTCACAATACCGTTTTTTAAATTTTTTTTATTCTGTGGCGGGGAAAAAAAAAGAATTTCAAAAAAATTGCAAGGGGAAAAAGACAGAATCCTGAGCTTGTATAGTCACATTTTTGCACTTTTTTATCCTCAGAAATGCAAGTTTATATCTCGCAATTTTCCTAAGAATTGTGATAAAGTCAGAATCATGAGATAAAGTCACAATTAGCTTTTTCTTTTTTATTCTGTGCCAGAAATGGGTTTCAATATTTATGCTTTATGCTAAACATACTACTAAAAACTGATTTTAAAAACAATTGAAAGTGAAAAATAATTCTAAAAATTCGAATTATTTTATATAATAACAATAATATTTAATAATATTTTACTTTTTAAAGTGATTGATTAAAATATTTTTTTCAATAAATATATTAAAATAAATGAATACAATTTAAACATAATATAATACAATTAGATAATAACTAAATGTAAATTTTAATTTATTTAAACATTGTTGCAGAAGAGCAAGTCAATGACGGATGTCTGATTTCTTTCGTTTTTTGTTTCAAGTAGAAAATAACTAAATTTTGAAATAGCAATTAAAATGATTTATTTAACAACAGGACAATTTCTTAAAAACTTTGCTATGACAGTGAAGCAATATAAAATAATTAAAAGACATAATTGGAGCAGATATCATAAAATGATCAAAATTGCATGATTGAGTAAATTCATAAAACAAGCAGTTTCCAAAACTTGCAATCGTCTGTTTCAACCACAGACGGTGATAGAGAGAAGGTTCTGTAGTGCAGCTTGAAGTGAACAAAAAATATTAATGCAGCATTAAAATTAAAAAGTTGTCAGCAAATGCATTTCTCAATATAGAACAGGGACTTCTGGGAGATCTGTGTACATCCACATATATTCCAGAAGAAAATTGTGGGTTTAGTTCTTAAAGTTAGGAATATGTTATTTGATATGATATCCTGATATACAATCTGTCCACATAAACAACACTGAAGCATCCTTCTTAACAATTTCTGCGATACACATGTAAATGCACAAGTGTGTGCTTGTGTATAAACGTAATGCATTCACATTGTGCATACATTCTACAGTGCATTTCATTGCAATTCCAATTCCAGTGTGGCCGATGCATCTGACCGGAGTGACCTTCCTCAAATTCTAGATTCAACCAGAGTCTTAT
Organism: Enteromius argenteus; assembly: GCA_032357425.1. Classification (NCBI taxonomy): domain Eukaryota; kingdom Metazoa; phylum Chordata; class Actinopteri; order Cypriniformes; family Cyprinidae; genus Enteromius; species Enteromius argenteus. The sequence goes on from JAUCMR010000088.1 coordinate 930,411, forward strand.
ATTTCTGAAATAAGAATGTGACTTGTGCTTACCTTTTGTAGGTGGTTGCCAGGGTGTTATACAGTTGCTAGGGTGGTCAAAACGATCTCCTTCCATGTGCATCTGAGGGTTTTATCATCCAGCAGGTGAAAATGCTGAATCTGGTCACTTAGTAAACATACAGCACAAACAAACAGATGATTTCAATCACTAAAGCTGAGAAAAAGCAACAGCAAACAGCATTAATGAAATGCATAATATATGCTCTGATTCACTTTGCTGCTCAAAATCGTCCCAAAGTTCCAATTTGTGCAGATTTGCTTTGCCTATATGGATTAATCTTTTGTTTTCTGCATATTTTATGGATATGGATATTACTTTCGTGCGAAACTCAATGAATAAAGCCAGATGCTGCAGCCAGAGACGAATATTGTGTCTTCTGCAAGAGAGATGAGGCGAACACCTGATGCATGGAGAATATTTGTGAGATGTTCCATCAGAATTGATTTGATATGAATCTGGCACAAACATCACAGATCACATCAGCACGGTTACAAAAGGGTGTCGTGGAGAATCACACGAATCGTGAATAACAAAAGGAAACAAATAAACAGACCGCCAGCCAGCACCAATGTAGAGAATATATCAAAGGAAAAAGCCCTGACTTCTTAATGAAGTCGAGGCTGAGAAACATGCGCGGCGCCAACAGAATCTTAATGGCATTGTTATCGATCACATCTTAAGTCCAGATCCAGAGAGCGTCTGATCTGAAAACAATGAGGTTATCTGAAATCAAAGCCATCTCCCCTGCTGAAGCACATCAGAAGGAGCGTTTAACACCTCCCGAAAGCCTCCAGAGAGGACATCGCATCCAAGCCAGGAGAAAAATGCTCTTCTCCTCGCTACAAACAAGCAGATCATGCAATCAGGGCCTTTGGAGCTTTGCGGCGCTTACGTTTCCTGCTGGTGCGAAACAGCTTGACAGATGAAGAACTCTACAAACACAAGTTTGCTATGTTGGTTTTACAAGAGAATATGGATTTTTTGGGTGATGGCGGCACTGGAGCATTCAGAATAAACGTTAATTATTTTACACTGCTTCAGCATGCAAGATCAACAAATGAACGACCTCAGTGGGCCCAACTAAACACAGAACAGCGCTGTTCAGAACTGAATCAGAATGACTTTCAAATTACAAGTCCATTTCAGACTCTGAATTTGATTGGAATTAATGTTGTGCTCGGCATATTACTGCTATTTGGTTTGACAAAAAAACACAAGAGGCAAGACAAAACAAACAAACTATAAGACAGACAGACAGACAGATAAATAGACCATGAGACAGACAGACAGACAGACAGATAGATAGATAGATAAACAGACTATGATAATAATAATAATAAAACCCTTTTTTAAAAGCATAATTTCACTTTAAGAGTGGCGTTGTGGCTCGAGCCCCTGTCGCAGCGCTATAGTGCCTTTTGGTCCGGCCTAGGTGCCCCTGGTCCACGATTTCCACCGAGGGGGACCCACCCCTGGACCGGATGGTGCTCTAGAAACATCACTTTGCCCCTGCCCTTCCTGAGGTCTGTGCAATCCACTGGTCCAGAGCAGGAAGGAATTTTGTATTAAGCACCCAGTAGAAAGCACTCACTTTATGAGCCGCACGGATCCAATATACTGTTACACATATATTTTCAGTCTTTTATTAATATTAATTCATTACATAACTAATGAGGATTTACGTGAATAATCACTAATTATGCGTGCATTTGACCGTTTAGGTGCACAGGTTACACGATTTTACTGATTTACACGTGAGAGTTGGCTTTTAAGGAGGAGTGAAACACAGAAAGGGGGCATAAAGTATTTCGATTAACAGCGCGGCCCTAAAATAATATCTTACAACAAACACTTTGTGTGTTTGAACATGTGGTTTGTAAAGGCCTGTTGATGAAGGCACTCAGAGCCGCTAGCACCTCCCGCTGGTGAAGACGTCTAACAGCAGATGGTTTCTGTACGCTCTGTCGAATTTGAACCACTGAATTTCAGAAGCGAATTTGTAAAGTGAAATAAAAATAGCCGAAAGTTGCCTGACGAATATTATTGCTGGAATTATTAAACAAACTAAATATTTTGAAAATGAACTTTGTGAGGTGAATATTGATTACTGAATTTTAACAATGAAAATGTTTCCGTAAATATACAACCATGTTAAAATGCAGCGCATAAAAATGCAAGCCATGAAAATACAATGCATTAAAATGCAAGCACTGTTAATTGCCATGCTTTTTTTTTTTTTTCGATTTGTGGAATTCAACAAGCTTTTTATTTCAAATACTTTTGGCAGGATTTTTGTTCCATACCTTTCTTAACCCATAATAGCAAAATGTTTTTATTGCAGTGTCTCTTTTTAATGGCTCAATTCTGTTGCTCTTTTCTGAGTTTAAAGGTAAACTATAGCAGACTTTAATGAGAAGCCAAGTCATTGTAAGACTACTTGAATATGTCATAGAAACAAAGAGAGTTGAGTATGACGTTGAGGACAGGCTTGTGGAAATTTCATTTTCATTTAAATCCAGATGATCAGTGGGCGCCAGTCTTATCGGGTTCTTACACGGGACGTTTGATTGGCAGCCTGAGGCAGAGGCTCGACCCTGGCAGCGCTGCCCGAAGGCTGTTGCCATCACTGGCCCTGTTTCTGTCCGTCACCCGTCCGCCGCTCACCTCTCACGCTAATCATCATTTATCACACGCCGCCCGCTTTGTCTCTGTGCCTGAATGCACATTGGGAAGAAAAATGTCTTTTTGGGCGTCATAAAGTGAGATGGATTGAACATGAGAAGACATCGCAGCGCTCAGACAATGAATCAGCGGCAGGACAGACGGCCGAAGGAGTGTAAAATCTGCTAGTCACAGATCAGACACCTGCAGCACATGCACCTTTAACGACTCATTCTTAAAGCATTAATGTCTTTGAGTTACTGATAGCAGACTGACGGGGCTGAACCTGTTATAAAAGATTAATCATAGAGAGAAGAAAAGATCTGTTCTAAAACCTACGGAGCTGCCTACATAGACAGCATCATGGGCGCCATTCAGAACTGAACTTTCTTAATTTAGTCGAGAAAATCCAAACAATTATTTTGTTTGTATTTTAGTATTATTTTTATGCCATTATTATTTATTTTATTAATTATTCTGAATAGGTTTTAATTTTAATGTTTAACTTTTAGTAATTTTGTAACTATTTAGGTTTAATTTATGATGGTTTTTTTTATGTTTGTGTGATGTATTTCACCACATTAGAGTATTGCTTAGAAACGTGATAACGTCAACCTCTGCTGGATTCAGTTGTGAGTCGAATCTTCTCTGTGCTTCATGTGGAGCTGCTGCCTATGATAACACTCAAAGAGTGAGAAAGACCGCAGACATCAAGGCTCTGAAAACAGAGATAAAGTTGTTATCACATGTGGTCCTAAAAAGGCATGATTTATCTTCTAAACCAAAAGCATGATTTAAATATGAATGGATAAATTCTATATTACAGATGACATTTTTCTTGGTGCTTTTCTGAATGTAAACATGCCATTATAACATTTGCAAGTAACATCACATCGAGGTAAGTATAGACAAATAGTATATATAATGTATAACTAAAAAAAAGTTAAATAAAAAATACGACAAAATATAAAGAGTTTATCAATCATTTGATTTAAATTGGAACTTTGGAACATGAATCATGAATCTTTATTATTTTTTATTAAACAGTACTAAATATAAAAACAAAAAACAAAAAAAACCCTCTATTTTAAAAATAGAATTTTAAAGTTTAAATGAATATAGGCTACTGTACAGTAAAGTAGGCAGGTAATTTTGTTAAAAAACATTTTTTATTATGCTGTTTGAAAGTATCTTCTCATCCAAATAGCAGTCACAAAGTTTTCTGGTCTAAATGTATTTATATGTGCTTGTATCATCTGTGGAAGGCATGGGATAAAAAGTTCATCCAATCATATCCCTTGGTCCGAGGATTATGATAGGCTTTACCTGCCTGTTAACATATGTATTTGCATGCCTCCACACACCCTTTTCACATAGACATGATACATCATAAGTGAGAATGGAAGGCATTATTAGTGTAATATTATGTGTTTTGTACTGTAACGTTTTCTCACCGGTGAATGACATCCATTCAGTCTGTGGACTAAATCGATGATCATCATCATCTCAGCAGGTAGAACTGAGCATGTCCTCCGGGATACCATCACCAAACATACTCAGCAACGTCTGCAGATCTCCACCGACATAGTAATCCATGAGCAGATATACTCAGACCCCAGAATGAACAGAGAACACTATACATCTGACACCGTACAAACACAAGACTGCTGATTCATGAGAACTGGAGTACTGAATCGTTCTGACTGAAGCTTTTCAACACATTTCATCTGTTTTGTGTTCATATACTTCTCCCATTTGCTCTTTTTACATTGACAATCACTTTACTAACACATACAATATACATTTCTCCAATATTCATGACAATATATGTGTGTGTGTGTGTGATATATATATACAGTATAAAGAGAGAGAAATACATTTAATATTTTTAACACACTTAACGTTAAATGATATGAGATGCATTATATGGTTTCAATTGATTTTAACTGTATTTTAAATATAATTAAGCTACAATCTCAATCATAATGCATAATGTTTTCATCTAACATGTAACTATTCTGAGGCGCAGCCTTACCTGAATATGATTTCTGTTAGATGCCTTCGACGTGGAAAGCAGTTATAATGTAGATATTATTTGTAAACACAATACTTTTTTCTCATTTCAATCTCATAAAACTAATGATTTAAGCCAGTTTAGCATAAATATGGCTGAAGCCGTGAAAAGCTGTGGAACAGAAAAACTGATTCAATTGAGTGAGTAATTTCCACTGGAATCACTCCGATTGATTCGAAATCAAACTCGTGACTTATTTCAAGCTATTCACTAGCGAATACCAGTTTAAAAGAGCCATATTCAATTTCACCATCGCTTGTAATGGTTTTAAACAGCACGTAAGTTGTAGCTTTTCGAAACTCAGAAAAAGAGCTTTGGATCATTTCCATTGGCTACTTGTCCAGATCAACTTTGAATAAAAAAATGTTCAGAACCACTACATTTTATGTATGTATGTAGGCCTATGTGAAGTTCAGCTAGCAAGAAACACAAATTAAAATAAGTTTTATTTTCCCATATTCTCTGAGCCGTCAAAAACTATAAAGAAAACATCAAGAAATACAACATTGCCAAAACAAGTGAATGAATCTTCCTCAGAAGAGTGACATAAACAGCAACTCACTTCAGTGTCTGACTTATAAATTTGGATTTAGAATTGATCATTTTTTGGGGTGAACTTTATTTCTATATTAGTTTTAGTTTTTATTTCACAATTTAGACTTGTTTTCAGTGTTTCTGAATCTATATTTATATGTTTGTGTATATATTTAATTGGCCTACTGCAGTGAGATTTTTTTTTTCTTTTTCTTCCCAGCAGTCCCGGTGATATCAAACGAGAGGATTATGGGGTAGTAGAGAAAACAAGGCAATTCACTAAGAGCACAGTTATCATTAAGAAACGTGGATTGCATCACTCAATGAAGCTGTATTTTGTGTCATCGTTTGTCTTTAAATTTATTGGAAACCCATAAGAAGCTTCGTTTTTTATAACTAAAATATCCTGCGCTGGTCATGTGATCTAATTTCCTGAACCCAGAGGGAGTAAATCAATACAGCTCGGATGTTTATGCATTCAGATGCACCGTCCAAATGGAAAGCGCTGCTGTCTGTCCTGTAAATGGTGAAAAGGTGAGTCAACAAATGTATTTAAGCAGGCCTGCAGTTACTCCATCAGATGCAGGGATGATTCAACAGAGTTTGTGGATTACACATGGCCTGCAGATAGAGATAGTGAGAGCATTATCTATTAAAACATGCATGGATTTTGTGCGCGTGCACACATACACACACCCATGTAGGAGCTTCACCACATGTCATGTTGAATTCCTGAAGATAGCAAGGTCAATAATGCTACACTTGCTGCTGCTCCACCAATGCATGAATGGAATAATAAAGATACAGCAACATTTTTCAAAAGACAACCTTCCAGACCTGTTATCTTTTACAAATTTAATTCTGTCATCTTAAATGAGATCTCTATTGTTTTTGTTTTGTGTGTTTCCGATCATGCTAGTAAAAATGTAATTAACCTCGGTATTATTTTACAATTATGCACATATTTATATCATTATAACGTTTTTTTTATATTTGTTTTAATTATTAATATTTCCTCAGTTTCGTGTCAAACAATTCTATTCAGCAGTGACATACACAATTTAAAAAAAAACAAATGATTTAATAATTTCAGTTTCAGTTTTTGCTAGGTGTTTTTATCAGTTTTTAAGTTTTGCTACATGCTTTTGTATTTATTTATTTTTATTTTATACTTTTTTAAAATTCTTTAGTTCAGGATTTAGTAATTCTGCTATTAGTTTTTGTATTTTAGTTTTCAGTTCACAGTAATTTTTAAGTAATTTTGCTATATTCTTTTACATTTTTAGTTTACATTTGAGCAATTTTGCATTAATTTTTTTTACATTTTTAGTTCATGTTTTTGTAATTTCGCTATTCAGTTTTTTTATTTTTAGTATTTTTTTTCTCTGTAATTTTGCTGCATTGTCATTTTTCATGCTTGCATAATTTTGTCATTGGATTTTGCATATTAGTTAGTAATAATAGTAATTTTGCCATGTTTTGTCATTTTTCTTGTTTCAGTTTAAGTTTTAGTAATTTTCCTATACGTGCTTTTTTAATTTTTTATTTGTTTTAAGAAGTTTTATAATTTTTCAAATGTTTAATTCATTCAACATTTTTCATGTCTTAGTCATTAATTACGTTACAGTAGTTTTACTGTGCTATAATCTTTTTTGTTTTATTTTACATTTTAGTGATTGTTGAGTGAAATCACCACAGCAGATCTTTCACCTGCATTTCCAGTTGGAAGTGCTTTTCCTCCAATCTCCATATTCCGAGTTACGCCTTCACACGCCAACGTAATGAATGAGAATCAGTGAAGCGCTGAAGCTTGAAGGACCGACCCCGAGTGCAGTGGACTGGTGTCTGTCCAGCCCCGTGAGCTCGACACTGGCAGCAGCAAATCCAATTAGAGAAGTGAAAGTCATATCTGACCTGAGCCAGATCTCCAGCCAGCCCTGCTGCCCCTGCTATGCATCAACACAAAGATAAAAAGAAGCCGGAGTTAGTTATTCTGAGGAGAAAATGATAATTGGCAAGGAAACAACTTCATACAGAGTGTCGTCCGGCGGAGGCCTGATCTTGTTTGGACGGCTTCCTCCTCACGTCCTGCCATATGTAAACTCATTATTGAATCAGACTTACAGTATTTGAAGAGCGAGAATGAAATCTGGAGAGCAGTGAGAGAAATTTAAATAGACAAACTGGGCATCGGTGAAGCTTTGAGGATTGTTTTCCTCCACAGAAACACTAATTCTCAGCAGTGATCTTCCTTCAGTCGCATGGCTTCTGTCGTCTTTTGTTAGTGATGCAAATTTGACTGCGGTAATTAGTTGCCTGGCGTTGCTATTACTGAGAATAAATGATTTCTGGATCAATAATTCATTCAGCGCTCTCTGTAGGTGTTTGAATCCCATTAATTAGATTAAATATACATGTATATTCCTAGATATGCCTGTTTTCTGGGTTCTTCCTGTTTTGCTAAACTCGTAACTTCAATGAATCTGTTTGCGTTTCATTTATGTTCATAATAGGACTTAGCAGCATTCAGAAATCTGCTCTGATAAAGATTAATTAAAACAATTATTTACATGATGACAGGATGAAAATAAAGAGCTAAAGTGAGTCTTTGAAAGTCAGTTAACATTACAGTCTTCATTATGGAGTTTCTCCAACTTTTCTTTTAGATAAACTTGCTAATAATATATTTTATAAATATATTTCTTTTCACATTTGTTATATATTTTATCCTACATATTGTAGAATAAAGCTAATGTATAGCCAAATAGGATATTGATTTTTTATTTTTTTAACAACAGTTCAATATACAAGAAGTTAATTTGGGCTACTTTTTTTTATATGTTTTTTTTAGTTAAATACGATTTTTTTATGTTTTAGACACCATATTTCCCGTTTTTGCACTATTTTGCCAACAAAAAATAATTTCAAAACTCAACCACAGCATTATTTTGAGTCTCTAAGGTGTTTTGTTCCTGATTGAATCCTCTGTTTAAATGATTCGTAATGAGTCGACTCATTTAATGATTAACTGACACCTACTGGCGGTTTTCATTTCACGTTCACAGTATCTTTTATTATTTAAATAATTTAAAATATCAGTAGCTACTCAACAGGCAATGGATGCTTTTAGAAAAATATGGCTTTACAAAGGTAGAAATGCCAATAAAATGTAAAAATCAGTCAGAACTTAATGGAAAATATTAATTTCTATAAGTGTGAACTGAGCACCACACAGAATATGAAAAACTTTAGGAGTCAGCTGTCTGTGGATACAAGCACAATAACATACTGAGCAAAATATTGTCTAATTATCGCTATAGATAAAATCTCAGAAAAGGTTGAGATATTATTTTTTGTCAATAGCACACACACCTAATATATATGAATTTTTATTGTAAATCTCTCTCACTATATATATATATACAGCATACTCACAGTATAATATGAATACCACTTGAGGTACAGACTCTTGTAGGCTGTATTTGGCTCAATATTTCTAAAGCAAGAGGTGTGTGTTATTTCATGTTTGACATGACAGACACTCAGAGCAGGTTTATGGCGACATAAAGGATCCACATTTGGCCAGTCCAACTAGTTCCTGTAAAGATAAGACTGGAGCAGGTGATTCAGAAAACTTCAGAATGAGAAATGATATCTGGATGCTCCACCGCCAGATAAGAGCTTCAGCGTTTGGGCATTTCATGGCTATTTTTCCCATCAGCCATGATAGACAGGCAAGTCGCAGCGCCTGAGGGGATTATCCCATCCAGACCCGACCAAAAGCCCTCTTTAACATTCAGTTTTTCCAGCTTATTCCTGAATTTGAGCATTTATATTGGATTTCAGACAATGGGAATTTTATATAAAGCTCCTGTAAAGACAACCTTCTTGCAAGATTATAGATCGGTTGTTTGAGATTCCACCTTGGTAAATGTGAAACGCAATCATGATCGATGGAAAACTCTGAAACAGCTCAAATACACCAAATCAATGTTTCCTAAAATAGTTTGGAAAAATCCCCAACAATATGCCAATAAAAGTAAATCACTGACAATTTGTCATGCTAAATGACTAAGTGATGTCTATTGTTAGCCACTAGTTAATAAATTGTTGATTTCACTCACCAGTGTTGGAGTTGAAGGCTAAAAATAAGCTTAGCGCAGATTTTTCACTCATTTCTGAAGAGCTGAATACCCCTAATACCTGTCATATATTTTTTCCACAGTCAATGGGGACTGACAACTTTGTTTACCATATGCTTCAAAATATAACATTCTCACAAACTCACAGATGTTGTGAAACAATCTTAGGGCGAGTAAATTTGTATTTTTGGGTGAAGCATCACTTTAAAGCGCGCTATTTCCATTCATATCGATGAACGCGCAGTGTATTTGGCTCACCGTTGTTATAACGGTAACAGTTATCTGATGTTTACTAAGCCAGCTAGCTATAGTACATCAATTCTTTTGTTCAAAACAACTTACTACTTTATTGAGAAACCTTTCCAGGTAACCGTTTAATTGAAAGGCATCACAATAAATGGCATTTACTCCAGTAAAAGACAACCTGGTCCCATAAGAATATGTACCTCTGGGCACTTTTTGTGCAACACTGTTTTTATGTACCTTACTGCACATTTTGCCGCAGTTTCAAAGAGGAATGTCCACTGAGTGGAGCTAAAACACAGGTTCAATACGTAAACCCTGGCACATTTATATTATGTCGATATAGGTATTGCGGCGGTTTAGAATTGAAATATTTCAATTGTAAAATATATACTTTTGCTAAAACTTAAAGCTCTATCATGTTGGAAATATGCCCTACACCAAATCCAACCCTAAACCTACCCGATAGTGTTAACAAATGTAAAACTGATATAAAAACACATTTTGTGTCTCGCTAAAAAATGCACCAAGGTACGTTTATACCATGAGACCAGGTAGGTAAAAGAGGACACACACATTTGATTTATTTAGCTTCTAATGGCCATGCTTGATTGACATGTTTAAGTCCAGTAAAGACCACTGAGGCCGACTCATGTACACATACTGGCTGAAATCCAAGACGTCCTGAAGGAACAAAGATGAAAGAAAATAAAGCAGCTCTATCATTTCACCTCAAATGCATTTCATCAGCGGTGTTTGTCGCTCCGGGCGGTTCTGGACCCCGTCACTCTGGGAACAATGCTGGCTGTCACGGAGCGAACGCTGCCCACTGAAGCCTGACTGCTGGATTGTCAAAGCCTTTGCAAAACAAGGCAAAACTTTTCCCTTCACCCTACACAAGCTTGCAGGATCCGGACCGTCAGGATCACCAGACTCAATGAGGTCCTCACAGATTGAGCGACTCAACCGTGGGATAAAAAGATGAGGGACGCCAGACAATCGGAGCAATAGAATGGCAATGAAGTTGAAAAGTGTTTAGCTGTAATGAAAAAAAGCAAAGCCTTTTTGCTGATCCTTTAGGGGAAAAAAATCAACAGTTTACTCACTTGTTTGGATTGAGTGCAACAGTTAGCATTCACTTTCTCAATGGCTTTGGTGAAAATACTGTAAAAACGTCTTAAAAAGTAAATTAGATTAGATTAGATTTAGCTTTTATTGCACGTATAAGTTACAAGGCGACTAAATGCAGTTAGCATCTAACCAGAAGTGCAATAAGCAGAAGTATTGGATATACAGTGCCTAATACATATGTATAAAATATAAAGCAGTACTGTGACATAATTTACAGATTTTTAAATACTATCAGTATTATAAACATATTAGGCTATACACAGATGGATTATGTAGTAAACGTATATACCAAAAAAACAAAAACAAAGATATTATTGTAGTATGTTTTAGTTTTTCAAGATTTCTGTCAGAAGTTACTTAAAAATTGAATTCAATGTGATATTTGAAACTAAAACGTAGGTGACTTTTTTCTTCAGAAGAAATTTAACTGAAATCGTGCTCCTTGGTGATTCATAAAATGCAAATCAGCAGATTATCGCAACAAAAAAGCATATTAAATGGGTGATAGCCGTTACACAAGACGTGAAATAACATGCCCGTATTCGTAACAAAACGTACCTCACACGGCTTCGGGGGTGAATAAAGTCCTCCTGTAGCGAATCCATGTGTTTTGTATGATAAATATCCATATTTTAAATGTAATAAAGACTTTTCTCTCACGTCTGCTATCTGTTGAAACTGGAAGCAGTCCCGGTGGATGTATGCGTCACGCATGCGCATGCGTCTCCTCTTGACTTATATCAAAATTCTCCAAATTTATACATATAAAGCTATTAATAATGAAAAATGTTTAAATGGAGGAAATAAACTGGATATTTTTTAAACCTCTGTCACTCCGATTGAATTAATAAAATAAATAAACGTTGTCAATTGATTAATCACATCCAAAATACAATTTTTGTTTACATCGTGTGTGTACTTACTGTATTTATTATGTATAAATACACATACTACGTACAGCACATATTTTGAAAATATTTACCTGTATTTATACATTTATATTAATAAAATGTATATTATATATAAATAATATACAAACATGTTTTTCTGAAATATATACATGCATGTGTGTGCATTTGTTTATAAATAATATATATACACAGCACACACACATATGTAAACAAAAACTAAAATAAACCAATTTCTGTAACAGAACCAACACGAGGTCACTTCAGGGACACAGTAATAACAAAAAGACTGAATGACACTGAAGTGCCTCATTTCCAGCCGCTCTCATGTGTGATGTTTCTGCATGAATCCCTAAAGACGAGCCCAGAACAAATACAGCACAGAAAACACATCTGCAAACAAACACCTGAAACACTGGTGATGGGCGTCCGGTTTAAAGATCATTATGCAGATCAGTCTGTGTTACAGCATCTCCATTCCTCCAAATGTGATTTCCCCGTTCTTCGAAACAGAACGATTGGAAGTCCATAACATGTTAGAGAAGACTAATGCTGTGGATGAGTCAATAAATCACTGCTCTTGCACCGCCATATTTCAGACGCTCATTACGTCCAGCGTTTCTCTGAAGCAGGATTAAAAAGTGAAGGTGTTTATTAACACAGTCATCAAAATCAGTTCTGTTTGGCCACGCTAACAGCAAACAAAGGCCCAGAGGAGGAGATCTTTGTAAAGCACTGGGTTAACAGCCAGTTTAGCTGCTGATTCCTCTATTGATTGGTTTGAGAGAGAATATTTGCTGAGCTAAACCACTGTAATTACAAATCCTGCCGGCAAACTGAAATAAGAGGCTTTAAGAGCCTGTTTATCAGAGATCCAGAATAAAACGACAAACCCATTGCATCCGCATTGATTTGGAAAGTTCCAGTTTTCTGTTATTAACTAATATTGGTTACATTTTGAATAAACCACAAATAATAAGCTGCCGCGAACAAATCCTCAAATACTGGGTTGTTTATAGGAGAGGTGAAATTACATTTTAGTATAAGTATGTTTTTGTTATTTTTATTAGCTTAGTTTTTCTAATATTTATCGTTAGTTTTATTTTTGTTTACAATTTAACTTAAAACATAAATGAGAAATGTTGCCTTAAAACACTATCTAACTTTAAAAAACAAACAAACACTAATTAACTTTAAAAACAAACACAATTTTAAAAAACAAACAAACAGTATTTAATTTAAAAAACAAACACTACTAAACTTTAAAAACAAACAAACATTATTTAACTTTAAAAACAAACACTATTTAACTTAAAAAAACCAAACACTATTTAACTTTAAAAAAACAAACACTAACTAAAAAAAACACTACTTAACTTAAAAACAAACAAACACTATTTAACTTAAAAAAACAAGCAAACAAACAGTATTTAACTTTAAATAACAAACAAACACACATTAAATAAATGAAATGAAATAAAATAATTATTATGAATTATGTTTTGAAATTTTTATTAAGTTTTATCTACCAAGCTTTAATTTATTGCAGTTTTATTCAACTTAAAAAATTGTATTGAAACATTTTATTTAATCCACTTTAAGGTTTTCAAATATTCTTATATTACTATATTATATTATATTATATATTATATTACTACTTTTGTAGCTTTAGAAACTTTTATGTGCATTTATAATTTTCATAATTCTAACATTTCTATTTATCTTTATGTTTATTTCAGGTTGAGTAATTTTAGCATTTTAACTTAAAAAGTAGTAAACATTTCCAATATTTTTAGCTAATAATAATATTTTATTTTAAGAGTACTTTTGTACTTTTAGTGAGCTTGATGTGCTTGATGTCATTTTTAATAAAAACATATTCAGCAGTATTTTTATTTCAGTTTATAACATTTTATTGTATTTTCATGTAATATTAATATTTTATTAGTAAATGTGTAGTTTGTAATTTGTAGGTTTAGCAATTTTTAGTTCTATTTAGCTTTAATTTATTTTTTATTTAGTCATTTCAGTTACATTTTTATACATAAAATTGATAAAAATCAAGCAAAAATCCCTCTGCAGGTGAGATGTGAGACCATCTTCTCGATTTTTCCGTCAAAAGCATCTGTGGAGCAAATAAATGCAAACAACGAACATGTTGATATCTACAGGAAACACATTTTGATTTGTAACATAATTAAAGTGATGGCGGTAAGTGTCAAACATTACACTTTGAAAATGCAAATGTAAAAGAGCAGAAAAGCCAGGTGTCGGGGAGAAACACGAGGCTCTGACTGTGTCACAACAGTTCAATTGTGCTCATGTTTATTCATTAGGACACATTAGCATGTTTTTATAGATATATATGTGCACATTGGCACAGAAATGAAGCTCTCATTACTAAAGCTGTGACATCTGGCAGATCAGTTTCAGCTTCACGCCGATGCTGATCCCAAATCTTTCAGGTTTTTGGCAACGACTGAGCAAATATTAGAGGTGATTATGTGCCCTTTTTAATGAGATTACGCTCGTCTTAAAGTACAACATCATCTTACCCTTCAAGGTCCAATTAAACCCAAAATCTCTCCTCTCATTCATAATTCATTCATCGCTGAGTTAAAATAATGAATTTAGTGGCATGCCCTGCATCTTAATGCACACCATTAAAACAGCATGACCGCTGAGCACACAAACAACAACATATCAAATCATTTATTATTATTTTTAATTAAAGTTAATTTAGCAACCATCAGTTTTTGACCCTTGTACTGTTCCAAAACTCTTCAAAAAAAAAAAAAAAGAGGTTTATAACCTCCATGGTTATTAAAAAAGTTTATAAGGACCACATCTGAACTGGTGCTTTATGAACAAAACAAAACAAAACAACTGCATAAAGTTGAAACAAACAAGCGAATAAATAAATAAATGTTGGAAAAAAACCCAAAACATTATAAAATAGCAATATTAAAATTATAAATTACATTACAAAATGAAATTAATTATAACATAAATAATACAAATAAAAGATGGAAAAAAATTAATAAGTAATTATATTAAACTACTAATATAAAAATTAAATGTTATTATAAATTACATAATATATATATATAAATAAAATAAATAAATAAATAAATAAATAAATGATTAAAAACTAATAAATAAAATATGAAAAATACAAGTGACTATACAATAAACAAAATAATTGATGAATATTAAGTAAATAAGATTTATTTATTTATTTACTACTAATATTTATATATATAAACAAAATACAACATTTTAAAATTATATATAAAAATGACATATTACACAATTAAAATCATTAAAATAACATTTCAATTAAAAATAATAAAAATAAATTATTGAAAACAAATATCTTTTTTAAATAAATAAAAATAATTAGTTAAAACAAACAAATAAAAAAGTTTAAAATAAAAATGAATAAATAAAAACAATGAATAAAAATAAATTATATATTAACATTATATGTTATATTATAAATGTAAATGAATTTAATAAAATTTATGAAAAACAGATTATATAATAATATACAAATATAATGAAAATAAATAAGTAATCTAAAATTATGTAAAAAATAACATATATATATATATATATATATATATAAATATAAATATATAAACTTATTTCTTATATTACTTACATAAGGACCCCTTTCATGCTTTTCCCAAATTTACATTCACAGGAAGTTGTCAAAGTCTCAATAGAGCATGAAAAAACTCTCTCATTTTCTGCCCTTTATGTTCAAAGCGTGGGTTCTCTTCTAGTGGTCAAAGCCACCTTTAATATCGCAGACACTCTGCCGGCGCAATTCAAAGCCTCGTCCTCACGCGGCTCCTTCAGCGATAACTCAAATTGACTTTCATGGCCTAATTCAAATGGCACATGTTAAATAATTAGCATTAAGACAGTCACATTCACAGACAAACTCTCAAACTCTTAAGCTGGCCGAAGTGGCTCTCGATAAGTGTGTGTGTTTAACGCAGGAGTAATTACAGCATTAGCATTCTTCACCAGACTCGAGCCCAGCCTAATGACAGTTCAATGAGGCCAGTCAACTCTGCTGTTTACACACACACTCCAGAAAAACACACACAATGAGCTGCACTGACTTTATTGTATGGAACAACATCTCTACTTACATATAGTATTAATAATAACCACAGTTAATACAAATATTTAGAGAAAAGTAGGCTAAATATGTTTCATTATCAGCGACAGATGCAGCATGTGCATAATGTTCATAACTGAAACAAAATAAGAAGGATCATAAAAATTGCATGTTATTTGTTCTGAATAAGCTATTACACATCTACATATACTCCACAAGACAAAACAATAACCGAATGTATAAAAAGGACATTTTGCACATTCTGCAAGGGGTATGTACACTTATGAGCACATGTGCGCAATATATATATATATATATATAAACCTCAGGCCACTGAATGACTTGAACAGACTTCATACACAATCAGAAGATTGAGGTCATTACAGAAGACACTGAAGCGTAACGGTTGTGTGCTGAATCACACCGTACCAGTTCTGGAACATTTACAAGGTTACTGGTTCAAATAAGTAGCTGACGGCACCAGTGGTGTTAGATTAACCCCCGGGGCTGCTGGGTACAACATCCCTGTGCCCTTGTGCAAGACGCTTAACCTTCACGCTGTTTCATGAGACCCTTAGTGGCCCGTCCGCATTAAATAAGCCAAGCATAAATTATTTTAAAAAATGTTTGGTAAGTGCTTATTTTCAGAAGTGCAAGTATTTTAGGCCTGTTTACACTGAAAATAATGATAAATTAGGGCAAAAACAAATATTAAAAATTCACCCATACACACATTTATATATTTACTAGTGAAAAAAAAACAAAAAACAAAACAAAACAAAAAAAAATATATATGCCTACATTAAAAATAATAATTTCAGTGCCTAAAAAAATCTTCATTTTATTTTCTTATAAACAAAACAGCATATTGAAAAGACTAAAGACTATTTAGTTTGTCCTAAAAACTTTGTTTTGCTCAGAACTTTAAAGTAATTAGTGTACAGAAAATCTGTCAGTGTTGATTTATAATATGTAAATGCATTCATCTTCATATGTGACGGGTTTGTTTGTAGCTTTTCTGAGCGTTTTGTCACTTTTTAAGCTCAATCTGTTGTCATATGTGAGTTACAAAGCACTTTTTAATTGGCTCGGCCTTGAGCGAAGACAGTCGCAGACGGTAAAACAAACACAGCCGCGGGTGATAAACACCACACACAGAACCGGGGGTTATTCTTCTAAACCAGCATAACATCAGACCGCTGCTCCTGTACAACACACACCATTATATATTACAAAAGAGGGGCTGAAAGAGTAAATGTGTTGAAGGCTGAATGATTACTCAGTAGAGTAGCACTTTATTTATTACTTTATCAATTTGTAATATTTATTATTTTTATTAATATTTTTAATTTTTTTTTTTTTTTTTTTTTTTAGTTACATTTTGTTGAATATTTAGTTCTCATTTTTACTAGTTTTCATTTTACTTAAATTTAATCAAGATTTGTTGTAATTAACAAAACCACCATGATTATTAGTTTGTGTGTGTTTTTATTTAGCATTTATTTATTTTTATTTCAGTTTTAGTTTAAATATTGTTTGTTTTAATTAACAAAAATCATTTGTTGTTTTTTTTTAAATTTCTTTTACTTTAATTTCAGCTTTATTGATTTGCTTAATTATGCCAGCTTTGTTTGATCAAATCTATTAGTTTTATGTTTATTTCAGTTTTAGTTTCAATAATTAATTTAAATGTTATTTTAACTAACAAAACACTAGGATTATTAGGTCTTTAAAATGTTAAAATTATAAATGTTTTAAATGTATCAATTTATTATGTTTTTTTAAAATGTTTTATTCATGTAAAATATTCTTAAATATATGTTTTTTAATTTATAAATTTAGTTTAATAATTTATTTAAGCTTTATTTGAATGAAAATGCTATAATTTTTAGTTTTGAGTTTTTAAGATATTATGTTTTACTTAAGTTTTAGCTTAAGAAATTTCTTTTAGTATTTAATTAACAATCAAAATTTTTTTTATTTTTATTTTGCTTTGGATCGACTTGCTAAACACCACTAAATCAATAAATGTGCATGTATGAATATCTCACTCACTTCTTTCACCTATATATAATTGTTCAAGGCATTCATTATGGTCCAAATCCTGGCGTTTTCCCACAAAAGTGACTCTATTTCCACTTGAACAGATGTGAAGTTATATGACTTGATGTCTGTATTATGTCAAATGATATTTGCTGGCAATTGCAGGTCTCTTAGTTCATGAACGTGCGGTGTTAAAGAGCATCAGTGCTTTGATAACAAAAGACGAGGGAAGCACATCATAAACCTTGACATTTATTCAGTCGCCAACATTTACTCTGATTGTAGTAAATGAAGGGCTGTTCTTTGACACCAGACGAAGCGTGCGGAGCTGCGTTTAGCGCTGTAAGGTCAGGCAGAAGCGTGCAGTCGCAAACATTACTCATGCAGCATTAAACACATTCTGACAGCAGAGCAGGAAACATGTAGTCCAGAAGCCAAAGAAATACTCATCCATCACCCGCTTCTGCGTCTGGATGTAGAGCCGTGACCTTGAGCTGTAAACAACAGCACTGATGCATTACAGAGTGCCGCGTGAATAATTAGACCGAGATACGGCCGCCTTAAACACAGCGGACGGCAGATATGAATATGAATATGCAAACAGATGGAGACACTGTAAGAGACGCTGGAATGATATAAAGATGCCTCAGCTGGTCATTTCAATGGTAACTCGTAATTGGTTTATACATTTTTAAATGTTGCAAAGTTCTTTCCTGGATTAGACTGTTACTGTATCACAGAACAGACATAGCAACGCCATAGTAACCACCAACAAATCCATAGTAACAGCACAAAACCCCAGAAAAGTCTAAAAACACTCAAAACCCTTTAGTAACAAGAACTGTTCAGAGTCACTATTCAGAGTTATCTGGTCGTTAATAAAGTTCACTAAACGTTAGCGCATAACATTATTCATACATTGTTTGTGGAATGTTACTGCTTGTCTCAGAATGTTTAGAGAAGATGATGATAATGATCAAATGCAACCTCATAGCAACATCCTGTGTGGTTGCTGGGCTGTTGCTATGAGGTTGCTAGACTGTTAGGGTTAACATTATGTTTGTGATTGCTAAGGCCTTGCTAGGAACTTGCAAGGTGTCCTGGGTGGTTGCCAAGTTGTTGCTATGAGGTTGTTAAGGTGTTCTGGGTGGGTGGCAGTTAAGATTTCATTTACAATAAATTACGATTTACAATAATGTTGCTATGAGGGGGTTGCTATGAGTTTGCTAAAATATGTTAGATCGCTTTGAGGTTGTTAGTGTGCCCTGCATGGTTGCCAGATTGTTTCTATGATGTCGCCAAAGTTTTAAGGATGGTTTCTAGGGTGTTGCTATGAGGTTACTAGGACATTAGGGTTATTGTTATGTTGGTTATAGCCAGTGGATTGCTATGAGGTTGCTGAGGTGTTCTGGGTGGTTGCCTTGGTGTTGCTATGAAGTTGCTGGGCTGTTTTGGATGGTTGTTAGGGTGTTGCTATGCGGTTGCTAGTATGTTAGGGTTAGTGTTAGTATGGCTGTTGCCAGGGCCTTGCTATGAGGTTTTTCTAGTTGGTTGCCAGATTGTTTCTATGATGTCGCCAAAGTTTTAAGGATGGTTGCTAGGGTGTTGCTATGAGGTTACTAGGACATTAAGGTTATTGTTATGTTGGTTATAGCCAGTGGATTGCTATGAGGTTGCTGATGTGTTCTAGTTGGTTGCCATGGTGTTGCTATGAGGTTGCTGGGCTGTTTTGGATGGTTGTTAGGGTGTTGCTATGCGGTTGCTAGTATGTTAGGGTTAGTGTTAGTATGGCTGTTGACAGGGCTTTGCTATGAGGTTTTTCTAGTTGGTTGCCATGGTGTTGTTATGAGGTTGCTAAAAGTTGCCAGCTGTTATGGGTGGTTGCCAGGATGTTGCTATGAGGTTGCTAAGGTGGTTCTGTGTGTCCTTCATTTTAAATCAGGTTTTTTTGCCCATTTTATCATCTGCCAGAAAAACATAATGTGTTGTTTTTTTGAAGTAGATTGTAGATAGTTGTAGATTGTGATGATTGATCTCATATGTGTGATTTATAGGGCATGTAACATAACCAATTTTGTGATCTGAGTGAAGAATGTAATTCAGAATAAAGTAAATACAGTTTGTGCATGTAATTTACAAGTTTCTCCCATTTTGTGAACATAAAAGTTTTTCTTTTGTCCACACTTATTTGTGTGAAGAAAGAGATGTACAGTATGTGACATTATATTTCTGTTGATGAAATTCAAGGCTTTTGTTTTTCTCTGTATGAAAGGATGCAGCTCAAGAAGACTTGCTGACACTGCTGTCACCTCAGTGTGTAATCCTTTTTATGGCTGAAGAGGAATGAAATTCCTAGAAAATTGTTTTAGAATAATAACTTAGGAATTGCAATCATGTTACATGTGGACTGACTAAGCGTGCAAGGTTCCAGTATTTGAGAGGTTTTTAATAAAACCTTAACGCAGGAATTAGTTTGACATTTAAAAAAAAGCTAGACTGGTAATCATTGTGAGCCTGATGCAGAATATTGCACAATTTCAACTTTCTATCAAAGCCATTACGCCAGGAGAAACAGTGTGTGATTACAGATAAGAGTGAAAAGCCATCTGAATTCAGAACGTTTGCATTTCCATCGATTAAAGGACTTCAGCAGCTGTCATGCTGTTTGCGTTCAGCCCGTCTGAAGCAGTAATGAAGGAATGTTTGTTCTATAGATGACGCCTCTGCAGCAGTGTTTGTCCTTGTTTTGTCCTCTGCTGTTGTTGTCTGAGTTCTGCATTAAGCTTCATTTGCTCACTGCTGTCCAAAAACATCCTCATTAGTTTTATTCACAGAGCGTTCATTAGTTTCAACACTTTACCTATTGTTTGCCAAAACTGATCGCAGCAGATTGACTTCGTTAGTAAGGTTTTGTTTTTTTGATTGTCACGACTCAAGGCACAGATTCGCCCACGATTGCAAACAATTACCGAACAAAATTGGGAAAAATGAGCTCTGTGGCATATGAAGAAATATGAAAATTAAGGCTAAAACCGATGCTACACTACATATAATAAATGCATTTTTATTAATTTATTTCTTTATTTTTATAGTAGTACATGCTTTCATCATGTAAGAGTTGCATTTGGTCGCCAAGGTATTGCTCTGCGGTTATCCAGAATGTTTTGCTAACATTCCCATTAAGTTATGAAAACTTTTAAGATGTCTGTTTGTTTGGCCATGCAAATTTTGAGAGAACATTTCGTTTTTCATTTTACAATGAATATTGCTATGAGACTGTTATATTGCTCTGATTGATTGCCAGGGTGTTGCTATGAGATTGTTATACTGCTCTGATTGGTTCCCAGGGTGTTGCTAGACTGTTAGACTGCTCTGGGTGGTTGCCAGGGCGTTGCTATGAGGTTGTTATACTGCTCTTATTGGTTCCTAGGCCGTTGCTATGAGACTGTTAGACTTCTCTGGGTGGTTGCCAGGGTGTTGCTATGAGACTGCTCTGGGTGGTTGCCAGGGTGTTGCTTTAATATTGTTATACTGCTCTGGGTGGTTGCCAGGGCGTTGCTATGAGACTGTTAGACTGCCTCTGGGTGGTTGCCAGGGCGTTGCTTTGAGGTAATTATACTGCTCTGGGTGGTTGCCAGGGTGTTGCTATGAGACTCAAGTCAAGTCACTTTTATTTATATAGCGCTTTTAACAATACAGATTGTAGCAAAGCACTGAACAATATCAAGTAGAACAGAGTGATGGTAACGTATAATGACGAGATTAAACTATTTATTTATCAAATGCAGAGATGGTCTCTGTAGTCAAGACAACGATAATCACTAGAAATCAGGTGTCCCCAACTAAGCAAGCCAGAGGCGACAGCGGCAAGGAACCAAAACCCCATCC
>JAUCMR010000088.1:952308-965510 GCA_032357425.1 Enteromius argenteus
TCACATGTGAAACCCTCATCGCCGACAGAGAGAGATAAACTATACATGTGGCATGACGTGCAAACAACAAGAGAAGGGAACGCCATACTCACCGAGATTGATGGATTATTCACTTACCACTGTTGTTTGATAAACTTGTGAAAAACGGAGCGAATGAGAAGTGAAACAATAAGTTAAATGGAGCGGGAAAAAACAATTAAATAAAAGGAGACGATGATAGAAAAACAATAATATCCGCGAGTGTAGCGCGAGAGGAGACTCGAATGACAAGCTAACCGGCAAATGAACACTAATGAGCTGCACTCGCGATTTTAGAATGAAAGCGAACGATCAACAAACAGATAGGTTTGATATATACTACAGGAAATATTGATGGAGTTAGGTTGTACATTTATCACTATAAACAGCAGCTAGTGATAGACAGAAATACAAAGCTACGGATCCAAGCTACAAACACACAGTAGACTCTCAGCAGAGCAGCAGGCAGGAGCAATCGAGCAGCCAGCAGTCAGTACCCAAGTTCTGAGTGGGTGTGGTGATTAGCTCTGTTAGACTGTTCTGGGTGGTTGCCAGGGCATTGCTATGAGACTGTTAGATTGCTCTGGGTGGTTGCCAGGGTGTTGGTATGAGACTGTTAGACTGCTCTGGGTGGTTGCCAGGGCGTTGCTATGAGACTGTTAGACTGCTCTGGGTGGTTGCCAGGGTGTTGCTATGAGATTGTTTAGTCTGCTCTGGGTAGTTGCCAGGGTGTTGCTATAAGGTTGTTAAGACTGTTCTGATTGTTTGTCAGGGTACTGCTATGGGATTATAAGCCTGTTTTGGGTTGTTGCCAGGGTGTTGCTATGAGACCGTTAGACTGCTCTGGGTGGTTGCAAGGGCGTTGCTATGAGATTGTTAAACTGCTCTGGGTGGTTGCCAGGGCGTTGCTATGAGACTGTTAGACTGCTCTGGGTGGTTGCCAGGGTGTTGGTATAAGACTGTTAGACTGCTCTGGGTGGTTGCCAGGGCGTTGCTATGAGACTGTTAGACTGCTCTGGGTGGTTGCCAGGGTGTTGCTATGAGATTGTTTAGTCTGCTCTGGGTAGTTGCCAGGGTGTTGCTATAAGGTTGTTAAGACTGTTCTGATTGTTTGTCAGGGTACTGCTATGGGATTATAAGCCTGTTTTGGGTTGTTGCCAGGGTGTTGCTATGAGACCGTTAGACTGCTCTGGGTGGTTGCCAGGGCGTTGCTATGAGATTGTTAAACTGCTCTGGGTGGTTGCCAGAGTCAGTGGTTGAGAGGGTGGTGTAAACATTCATAAAAACAAACTTAACAAACACACAGAACACAGTAGCAAACTTTATAGCAACACTCTGGCAACTACCCTTAACACTCTAGTGAAGAGGCTGCAACTTTCACACATGCAGAAATCCTAGTTTTACATATTATGAAACCGTAAACGTACACTACCAGTGCAAAAAAGTTTATCTGTTTATATAGCAGCATTAACAACATTACTTAAATTTTCCCAACTCTATGCACTTTAAAAAGCACAGGGACACATCATAATTCACTGGACTCTCTAAACCAGGCGGTGCAGCCGTGAGTTTTGCTCAAGTGCTGTGGGATTATCAAGCTCTGCGCGGCTGGAAAGACTTATCGCTGCTCTGAAGGTAAAGCGGGCGACTATCAATAAAACATGAGCAGCAGGCTTCACATCTAACACATCGCTCTTATTTATGTAGGCGCCTCAGATCCGTATCTGTGCTCACAAAACCCTATGATCTACGTCTTTACGCTATCAGATCTCTCAGGGCTTTGGGAAGAACACACGCGGCTCAATTAATATCTGATGTACTTACAGACGTTAGCCATACGCCGCTTTCAGGGTGAGGAGGTGATACTGAAACGCACTTTCTGGAAATCAATTCATTATAGCGTAACTTGAGGAGAAAATTTATTTTGTACTCTTCACACACACACTTGCCATATAATATCACAAAGGCCTTTGTTTACTTGACTAATATTGTATTTCACTCTTATTTCATTCGTCGCTATTGTTTATCGATACCAAACGCTGCTTCGTATTTATTCCACGACTGAGACTGCAACACAAGAAAGCGCATAAGGCTATTCCACGAATAATATGACCTCGCTGTGAGTATTCGCTCGGAGTTCTGTTGCAGCGACCCCGAATTTGACCCCGTCAGAAAGTACAGCGTGTTTCCTGCGGCGGTCTGACGTGACGGGGCACGACGCACAACCGGAGGACCTCTGCGCACCGCGGGTCTCCTTTGTATCAATAAACGTCACATTAATATTCTTGCCGTGCTGCACATGATGATTATGATGGATACAAACTGACAAGAGGAGTGTGTAGTGTCATTTGTAATTGGCCGGCGTGTGGAGATGTTTTACTGTGTAGCGTTCAGTCCCACAGGATTGCTAATCAGATATAGACCGGCGGTAATTATCCGGCGAACCTTCAGCATGGAGGACGAATGGACTTCAAATGCTCTAATCAATGTTTTTTAAGTGCATGTGACACCTCACTGAAAGCATTAAAATTTAATTATTGTAAACACTGTAACTTATGATGACTTCAATTGAAGATTATGAATGAATAAACAGAGCAGCAGCAGATTAGCATTAGTTGCATTTGTACGGTTTGCTGGTGAGCCTAAATCTAAAGGCACTTGCACACTACAGAATGACTTGCTTTTCAGGATTTCAACAATAATAAATGCATGAGTTTAACTATTCAGAAGAAGTCCAGTTTTTATTTCAGAATGACCCTCAAAATAGATCTACATAATAGCCAACATAAAAACCTTAATAAAACTGTAACAATGAACTGGAAACCACATACAACACATTAGTAACATGGCAGTGGGGTTTGCATGAGTAAAAAAAAAAATAAATAAATATATATATATATATATATATATATATGTAAATATAATTTATTGCAATTATGCTTAATTTTATTTTTATTTTGTATTTTTACAAGTATGCTAAAATAAGTGGTAGATTTTGGGTGGACTGGAATTGTAACCACTAGTATATTTTTCTGTGTGTTCTGTATAATCACTCATGGATTGGATTCCACTACCTCTTGTGTTGAACACCAATCTAATACTGGCATATGATGGATTTTGGCATTGAGTGAATATAACACTCCAATTCTTACAAACCTAAATGAGAGTTTGACCTTCATCTATGCATTCTAGCACAGCTGAATATCTGCATCATGATTTCAAATCAGCATGCAGAAGTTCACACGAAGCCATCTGAAATGTCATTGACAGTACATCTCTTTTACTGTCACAGATGAGGTGCTCGACTTGTCACCCATCAATAACCCCATATGATGAATCAGAGCATGTTTCATAATAATAATCAGAGCGAGGTCCATTGAGGGTCAGTGGCCAAAAGCCCTGAAGAACCGCCGCAGCAAAATGCACTCATGCAAAAAATGGATAACCACAGAGAATGTGCAATACATTACAGCCCCCGCTAAGAGAGATGGGCTTCCTCTCGCACCGCGATCAATACATGCATCAGAATTCACTGCCGGTTCTGCTGCTTTGTTTCAGGTGTAATGAGAGGTCGCAGTGCAGTATGGGTAATGAACAAGCTTCAGACATACTGTATATACATACAAACACATCCAAAGTACTGTTTTTAAGATGCAGTTTTAAAGGTGACCTATCATGAAAATCTGACTTTTCCAGATTTTAAGTGCTATAATCAAGTCCCCAGTGCATCTAACAGCCAAAGAAACGTGAAAAAGAGTAACACAGTAACTTTGTTTTAGTAAACCTTTTTCTGCATGTGTCTGAAAAAGTGAGCGCATCTGATTTCACTCCCATTGTGATGTTGCACAGGGATATCATTATAATAATACTTACTGCCCCTTAATCTGTAAATTACCACCTGTTGCACCGCCATTTTGATTTCACAAACGACAGCGGTGTACCAGTTCTAATGCACTGGCAAATGTTTGTGCAAAACATGCTAACTGTTCTGTGTTTGGGTGCACAGACAAGCACAGGACACTGGAGTCCCAGCCTCAGAGGAGACAAGAGAACAATGTAACTTATGTGTTTTAATCGTAAACTTGTGTGTGTATGAGAACTTAGTTAAGTACTCAGATGCTGGGACAGCTGCTTTCTGTCCCTGTGCTTTGGATATATCCACTGGTATATCAGAAGTTTAAACTAATATGGTTTAAAATGCATGGTTTAAAATTATTTCAGCGATAAACATCATAATCAGAACCAAAACAGATGTTTTTAGCAGGTACCAGCTGTAATGGTGCAGCTCTGTTCTGGAAAAGGGGGCGGTGAGCAAAAGCTCATTTGCATTTAAAGAAACAGGCACGAAAAACAGAGCGTTTCTGCTTCCACTCAAAATAGCCATTTTCAAAATTATATACTGTAATAAATGATCTGTCGGGTATTTTGAGCTGAAAATTCACAGACACATTCTAGGGACACCAGAGATGTATATTACATTTTGTTAAAAGGGGCATAATAGGTCTCCTTTAATATAATATAGTATTTATTACTTTCATAGAAATTGTTTCAACTGAAAATGCGTGAGGTAAACATTTTCAAGGACTATTCTTGACAATAAAAAGGTATAGTTCACCCAAAATTTTAAATTCTGTCATTATTTACTCCTTTTTAAACACAAATGGAGTTATGTTGCCCACTGTACAACAGCTGGAAGAAACTGATTTCCATAGCATAGAGAAAAACACCAAGGAAGCCAATGGCTACCGGCAACTGTTTGGATACAAAGATTGTTCAATTAACTGAAGAGTTGATGGTAGGCACTGACTTAAATAGTACGGAGGAAAAAAACTATGGAAGTCAATGACTACCAGCAACTGTTTGGTTAGCAAATTCTTTAAAATAACCTCTTTTGTGTTCGATTTCGACAGAAGAAAGAAATTCATGCAGGTTTGATACAACAAAGTGGGTAACGATGACAGAGTTTTCATTTTTGGGTGAACTATCCCTTTAATCACATTATTTTCTTTCTTTTGCTGTAAAACATGATCTGAATATGTTTTTCACAAGATTTTAAGCCAATGCCATGCCTCGTCTGACAGTGAATTAGTGTGATAAGCACACGTCATTAATCTTGATCGCCTGTCATGACAGGTTTAATTACGAGGGAGGGACGAGTCACTAAACAAGTGCTTCATCAACTAAACATACCGTTTTCTTTCATATCACATCTGAAGTGCTGTACACTCAGTCACTAACTTACCAGGAGTTCAGCAGCTCTTACAGGGATCAAGCTCTCGGGTTTCTGGGTTCATGAACACGTCAGGTTGAGTGATTGTCCGAGTCATTGATCTTCTGCACACCTCACTTCAGTCCACTGCTACAGAGGCAGAAATAAGACACTCACATTGTGCATTACTGAGAAAAGCATCTCTGCAATTTCGATTATTTCCATTGGCATAATAAAGGTCTAAAATAGAATTTGATGTTGGCATGTTTTAATAAAAAATACATCACAAATGAATACTAGGTAAAACAGTTGATTTTTAATTACACTCAGCTATGTATTCTGTTCAATATTGTGAAGAAATATTTACAATCAACATTTTCTTTACTTTTTTCATTTATCCCACCTTGTCACAACGCATTCTGGCATTGTCTTCTCCAAACGTAATGAAACGAGGAACCTTATATTTGCATTACAATGCTACTTGACATTTGCCACAGCCTTCGTTTCCAAAGTGTATCTATGATGCCTTAAACCCATTCACTGTGGAGCATCCATTGCTGAGCAAGTCATGTAATGCAAGTTTTCTCTAAATCTACTGAAGAAAGACTCATCTACATCTTGGATGGCCTGAGAGAGAGTAAATTCACAGCAAGCCTTCAATTTAGGGTGAATTATGCCTTTAAAGATGCTATGACATCTGATTAGTTTCGTATTCATTTTCAGAATCTGTACAGGGTCGATAATGAATTTCCATCATAATTTGTAACCAACCCTAACGGGATCCAATAAACACCCTCTGAGAATCTGCCAAGAGTCAAATCAGATCCTGCTGGATAAACAGGACCGGTGCCAGATTACGAGAAACACTCCATTAGTAATCCATCAAACCTTGGGGATTTTTTGACTGTTAATTAATTAACCAGAAAACATGATGATTAAACACTGAGCTGAAAGTTGTTCCTTCTATAAATTGTTTTAAGCTTTTTATGCAGAAGACGAGTGTGTGTTGATTCTGTCTGACAGGCGGTGTGTTTCTCGGCTTTCTATAACCAGCCCAGAAAAATCATCCTTTATTCAGTGTGAGAGTGAAAAGATTCAGCAGAAGACAAGTGACCCAATTACCACGTAATGGACTCTGGGTGGTCTTTCAGGTGACATATGGAAGTCATTCCCGTAGACAGAGGAATAACACTTCAAAGAAATCACCAGACATCCACTTGAATCACAGACACAGAACTCATAACCACATCTGATAGAATGACACTCATTTCACTCATATATGATATCATTAGAATATAATGAATCATGGCTGGATATAATTTTGAATCAGATCCAGCGGTTCTCACAAAACTAGTATGGTGCTACCATTTTAAAGTAAAAATCAGATGGTATAGCATGATTAAAAAATAAAATTAAAACCTAAAATTATGACATTAACACAGTAAATGTCTAAAACATTGTATTTTTATGGTACCAAACCGACCAAAAACATATACAATAAATACCATTGTACTGAATAATTAAAAATTTTAGCATAGTTCCAAAAATATGCTATAATTCTAGAATCAAGCGTTGTAATACCATGATAGTGTGTAATATTTTATGGTACTGAATGTTAACCCATATAGAATGAAGCGTTTCAAGATACTGTTAAGAATATCATGGTATTATAATGGTAAATGCCAAAATAACGTGATAATGCCATCATGTCGCCCTGTGATTTAAGACTTGAGTTTGAGCTGTGAGGTAGTGTATAATTTCAGTGAGAATAATCGTAGACGTCTGAAACGGTTTAGCCTCACTAAACCCCGAGGAGACAAGTCACTATCTCCTCAGTCGAGCGGCAGGTAATCGCTTATGTTGATTCCAGAGCTCAACTGAGCCTGATTTATGATGGACCCGCAGCAATAAAACTTCACGGATCTGTTCGTTTTTCCTCTGTGACATTCAGGACATCAGCGACAGCACGACTGAGCCCAAAGACGTTTACTGTCCGAGGCGGGATGGGGAGATAATTAGCTCCAGTCAGCTGCCTGTGTAGGGAGAATTTTAAAGGGGCCATGGTGTTGCTAAAAAGAACATTATTTTGTGTATTTGGTGTAATACAATGTGTTTATGCAGTTTAAGTTTAAAAAACACATTATTTTCCACATACTGTACTTTCTCCTCTAAGCCTGAAACGCATATTTTTACTAATTTTTACAAGCGAGGCGTGCTCTGATTGGCCAGGTATCCAGTGCATTATGATCGGCTGAATACCTCAAGTGTTTGGCGGAAATGTTACTCCCCTTACCATAACGTGATGCTGTGACCCAGCGCTATGACACAAAAACAATAAAACCCCTCATACTGTAAATGAGGCATTTGTTGCATCCACTGAGGACATAATTATCATGACTTAGTAGTGTCTGCATCGCACCTCTTTAACATGAACATGTCTGCATTCATGATCAGAGAAACGACAAACAACAAGCACTACTCTTCACTGCTCAAAACTCACGTTTGAATAGTCAGTGCCAAATCCTTTAAATATGAAAAACAACAACAACAAAAATAGGTACTTACAGGCTTGAGTCAAAAGCGCCAGACTGTCCTTGCAAAGTTGAAAGCCTTTGAGAGGCTACCCTCCTTCCAGGTTCAGGAAATAACGGTAGTCCTCCGTAAATGTGCTGAACACACTCTAATATTTGTGTTCAACTGTTCTGGAACAGTGTTGGAAACACAAATTAACACTGATTTCTAGTTCTGTCCTCTTTTGGAAGCACAAACAAAGTAGTTTCACTTTCACAACGACACACAGCGTCTCCAGAACATGGCGCCCGCGGCAACACTACAGCCAGAATAATAGCTCCGCCTTCTTTCTTTGTGTAAACATTTTAACGGTGTTCGAAAATAATCCCACTCTGTGATTTAGAAAAGTAGGGGTGTGTTTTAATGAGTCGTTTAGGGGTGTGTGGACAAGTCATAACTTTTACAAAGAATATCGCTTTTGGTTTTGAGAATTTGCAAGTTTAGAGATCTTATCTATACACTAACAGCTTTTAACACTCCAAAGAAAAAGGAACACTTGAAATCGCATCATATGACCCCTTTAAGGGTGGATTTATAGATGGAGTCTCGACAAAAAGGCTAAAAAATGATGAAGCGGCTTTAATTATTATAGAATAATATATATTTTTTTATTTTAAGTACATACACACATAATGCACTATGAAAAAATAAAATATGCATTCAATACTGAAAATATGAGCTCACAAATTATATAGATTTATATTGTATATATAATCTAGAAAAAACTATTATACAATATTTTATCATTTTTAATGAACATACACTTAAATTAAATATTCAAATGTTTTTTTATTATATACACGAATGTTCATTATTATGTATATATTCACTAAAAATGTTTATTATTATGCTATCATGTTTTTATTGTGTTTGACTGAGATTAATTGGAATGAACAATGAAAAAACACGACTTTTAAAAAGCTCAACAAGTTATAACACTATTGTAATTAAATGAAACTTTTCCAATCTCTGCCCCCTTTGGTTACTGTCAGATATAGCTTTACAGACTATCTCATGGGGATGATATTAGAAATGAGGCATAATTAGCATACATAAGTTCACCTGTGGAGACTGGATGACCTTTGGATCTGCTGCTTCTGCTGACAGTCATACAAGCTGCTTAGCGACCATGAACAGTGCTAAATAAGTTATAAATGTCCTGCTCTGGTTGAAGGACCTCTAAAACATCATCTGAGAGCCAAGAGAACCTTTGAAAAGAAGCTTGGTGAATAATGAATGGACAATACGGCTTACTCAAGTTATTAAACACAAAGTTTCAGATTACCTGTTTTCCTCCACGTGTCCTGAGGTCGATATCATCATCGTTTGAGGTGTTTGATCACAAACTAACTAGAAATTATCAGCTAAAAGCACTCAGAAAGACTCAGAAGTCAACAAATGCTGAACTTGTCATCTGCAATATCAACTTTCATAAACGAGTTTGAGTCGGTGTTGCCGTGAAAGCGGCTTCATTTGAGTCGAGCTCGTATCCTGTGCATTATTATCGCTATCATCAGCGCAAATTAAGTGTAGAGCAACACATCAGTGGGAAATTTGAATAAAACATGCAGCCTGATTAGCCTTAAAACCTGTGACGCTCAGGGTAATCAGGCCTCGGTCACCGCCATATAAACACACCGCCGCTTCATATCCTTCCCATCCGCGTCTTATCATCCGCCATGCCAAGGTCATGATAATGTGTGCATTTAATTGCTGATACACTTGATTATGTGCGAAATATTGAGGGGGTAAATTGGAGTACGCTGCTTTGCATTTTAAAAGGTTCCTCCTGCTGTTCATGAGCCCATTAAAGTTTGTCATATTGATTTGAGCGGGTTTATAGTTTAGTGCCGAAACATTTTCACTCTCCCTTGAGAACTGAAAGATTAAACCATTGCAAACAAATTACTTTCTTTAAGTGATCCTTAGAAATGATACTTTATAAAGGAATATAACAGGCTCATTACAAGTTCAGCTACAGTATAGGCCTAGATAACATTCAGTTTGTGCAACAAACATAAAATGAATATATAAATTAATGATTTATATATGATTATTAGTGCTGGGCAACTATATGTGTGTGTACTGTGTATATCTATTATGAATATATAAATACATACAAATACAGTATATATTTTGAAAATATTTCTATTCATTTACATGTATGTATTTATATTCATATAATTTATATATATATATATATATATATATATATATGTAATACATAAAATATTTGCATGTGTGCATTTATATATACATAATAAATGTACACAGCACACAAATATATATATATATATTATGTACACAAAAATGTTTATTTTGAACATGTTAATCATTCCCCAGCACTAATGATTATCTTAATGTAATGCTTAAATAAAAAAATTATAAAATAGACAACCTGTTCATCTATACTATATATATATATATATATATATATATATATACACACATACACACACAAATTATGTCTAACTTCATAAAATATATATGATTAAAATATATGTGTAATGTTGCTATATGTCAAATAAAAATAGTTTACTAAATTTCATAATTATTAAAAATAATAAATGATTATATTATTAATAAATTACATAATTATACAAAATAAAATAAATTAATATTTAAAAGAAAATATCACAAATTATATATAATTATTAATTAATTAAAATAAATGTTTTTTTTTTTTAAACAAATAAAAGCATAATTTACAGAAGTAATTTACACTGCAAGGGGTTTCATGGGGAAAACACAATTTGACCAGTTTATATCCAGAACATATTGATCAAAATCTAAAATACATGGTTTAAAAATATAAGCACAAGAATTCAGCATTATATTTGTTAATCTGATACTAAAGTGATAAAATCGCATCCTGACCTGAACTCCTTTCATGATACATCAGCAAATCCAGTAATAACCAGATATTCAAGCACCTATAAGAAGAGCTGTGAAAAATGACCATTTAGACACTTTACAGCAAATAACAGACATTAGTGCAGGTGCTTTAACACAAACACAACCCCTCTATAGACTTCCATGGAAATGCATTAATGTAAAAATTTTTTCCAGTTTTTAGAGACGAGTGAATTTGTGTGGTGATGGACAGCTTGTCACCAATGCAGTGCACAGTTTATAAGTTGATTTGAATGTGGTACCTTCCATTTTGTGTTTCTGAGCAGCATTCAAAATCTGTCAACAAATATGATTTCATATTTACCTGGACGACTGCACATTGACACCTGACACATCTGGGTAAATGTATACAGTCCGTCATCTTATGATGCCATTCATTCATCCATCTGAATCACACTGAATGCTGCATAATACAGTAACCTATTGATTCTGTGCTTCCTTTTCCATCTTGTACGCCTGTAAAACACACACCAGTACAAATATACATGTCTATTACAAGAGCATAGAATTTAGGAACGCTATGACAATGTACTATCAAATATCCAGAGACTGCTAAAATTTTCCCAGTTATGATCAAACAATTAAATATGTATATGTAAGCAATGTTGTTTTAATTTCAGCTGCATCTGAATTAGGTCACACCATATTTCCTGGGAAGTTAAAGGAAATATACAAGAAAATCATGCACTTTGATGACGTAACTTACATTTAATACATGTGCGGAGTAAGAACATATAAGAGATGCGTGTTTCACGAATCATTTGATTCAGATCAGAGCTTTGGAGCACGTATAATGAATGATTTGGTTTAGCTCAGAACTTCAAAGCCCGTATCATGAATCATTTTTCTTTCTCAATCAAGAAAGAAAGAAAGAAAGAAAGGAATATATACACAGGCACAAATCCCCTAAAAACTAGCCATGGTTTTATTACAATAAATGTGTAGTAACCATGTTTTGTTTTTGGCATATTGATTACCATTTGTATAACCAAGTTTTACAACAAATAACTAAAACTATGGTGTAGCAAAACCATGGTTAACTTCTGGTTACTGTTCTTTAATCCATGTTTAATTTTACATGTATACTAGGCTTTTTGTGAAGCTTGGAGTAACTCCTGTTGCTTGACCTCTTCATATTTAAGGCGGTCTGCTACTGTGTCTCCACTAATCTCAAAATCAAACCTATGCTCTTGGGGAATTGTATGAATAATAAACAGTAAGACTGTGTAAAGATGTAGCTGTAACTATGGAGACCATAATTACTGGTGCGAGTTTGATTGAAAATATGTGATGTCGGTCTCTGCAGATTTGATTTAAACCACCTCTATATTTACATGCACAATTTTCCCGGGACTTTGAGTGTAAATTGAAATGAAGTGACTCTGAGCAGAAAGTTTTACTTCTGTATCAAGTTCAAGTGTCAAAGTTGTCAAAGTAACATCACACTTTTGATTACAGATGGAGATGTAATTAATACGCCTATAAAATGTGTTTTGTGATCATCAGCACATTGACGGGTGACATGAGGAGTGAATTTATCCTAATGCTGAAGAGTCTGTCTCTCGATCTGAAATTACAGTTGAGACAAAAAGATGAATGGATAGATAGATGATTGCAAAAAGAGACAGACAGACAGACAGACAGATAGACAGATAGATAGATGGATGATTGGCAAAAAAGACAGATAGATAATACGAACAATAGAATCATAGAATGATGGACAGACAGACAGACAGATAGACAGACACAGACAGACAGACAGACAATAATAAATGTGACTTGACCTGACAGACAGACAGAAAGATAGACGGATAGATGGACAGAGACACAGTAAGACACAAATAGACAGAAAGATAGATGGATAAATAGACAGAAGGATAGATAGATAGACACATAGACATATGGATTAATAGACAGCCAGACAGACAGGTTTGTTCTGTCTCTGAGTGTGTGTCTGTTTCTCATCATGTATTCTGCAGGTGAAGCTGCTCTTCATCAGCTCTCTGGTTCTTGCGTGTTCTTCCCCTGAGTCTGCGTGATTCAGTCAGAGCATTCAGCCATCTGCTCTGCGGAGAACAGCAGACAGAGCAGAAACACACACACACACACGAGTCTCTCAGGAAAGGTGACCCTCGGCTCAGCTGAAATATGACATTTGAAAATAAAAGATGTGATCAGTATTAGTGTCACAGAGGTAAACAAACAACTTAGCAGACGTGTGTTTCTCTGTAGTAACTAACGTGACAAAACTCAGACTGTGTTAGTGCTTTTGATGATGTATTATTAATAATTCTTTGTGCAAAGCAGGATATTAATAATCTTCTTTGCCTAGTAAAAGTTCTTGCCCTAATGGATGTATAGATTCTGAAATGTTTTCAAAGCATGATGAAAATGTTTTCAAAGCATGATGAAAACATATATATACAGTGGGTACGGAAAGTATTCAGACCCCCTTAAATTTTTCACTCTTTGTTATATTGCAGCCATTTGC
>JAUCMR010000088.1:975289-996946 GCA_032357425.1 Enteromius argenteus
CAGTCCGTCGTTGTCGGTAAGCTTGACGGGCTAGCAACAGTAACTAAGGGGGGTGTGGCTTTTGCGAAAGGTCAATTATATGTTTGATTAACTAGCTTCTGAAATGTTTCTTCTGAGAAAAATGTGATCTCACATACTTTATGTCTCCTCTAGAGTTCTCTCTAGATCTCTAGAGATCTCAATATCTCCAGCTGAACTCAGATTTACCAAGATTGTAAAGTCTGCAAAATTAAGTCATAGATCTCAAGATTATTTAAATGGCTTCTCCAGGATAGCAAACCTGGAATATTGCATAAAACAAGAGAAGCCACTGAATATAACCATTTTTATGTATAATAAAACTTGCAACTCAGAGAGAGCAAAAGAAAAACAGTAAATGTGGTCATTTCGCTGGCTAGTCCACTTGTCACATGACTTTTTTGATGCGCAAGGATATCTTGGAAATCTGACTTTATAACTCACAATTGTGTCACAATTCTGACTTTATATCTCGCAACTGTAAGTTTATTTCTCAGAATTCAGAGAAAAAAAAAGTCTGAATTTTGAGATGTAAACTTGCACTTGCAAGAAATAAAGTCAGATTTGTGAGATAAAAAGTCAATTACCTTTTTATTTTTTAATTAGTAGTGGAAACAGGCTTCCATAAAAACCACCTCAAGCAAGCATAAAAACTTTTTATGAATTAAAGGATTTTTAAAACATTTGTCACTTGTTTCCGATGGGATACGTGAAATTAGGCATAAAAACAGGATGATAGAACTACTGTTTAAAACTAAGATTTCTGAAAATACTATAATTTGCAACATAAAGTGATATATCACAAAAATGATCTCAATGGAGATCTAATGTTAATGTTTGGTTAAGTTTCCTGTTTCTCAGATGTTTCTCCTGTTAAAAAGACTCCTCGTCTCCTCTTGAGTTTCAGAAGAGATCTGCAATCAATACTCCCAAGAACAAATGTTATAATCCATTTCCACATTCATTTTATAGACTGTATGGCAAGTATTCAGTGATGTCTTTTAAGAAAATTCAAGCTTAAACGACATACGAGAATGTTAAGCTCAGAAGAGCAAGCGTAAAGAAATGTTAATATTCTTCACAGCATGTTGCCTCACACTCTCTGTTACGAGATGTGAGTCTCACTTCAAACGTACACAGACAGCGGTGACTGAACACAAAACCATGCGCTCAGCTTTTATACCAAACATCTCGAGCGAAAACCCCACGCTGCATTCCATTCCACAGCAACGGCAGTAAACTGAACACATCAAGTCTGAAGAAAGTGCTTTTATTCAGACACTGAGCCACAGGAGGCTCAATGGACCATGGGTAAAAAAACATGACAAATAACATGTACATGAACATTTATCAAGATTTTATATTTAAGTTATATGTTCAGTACTAGAGCTACTGTACACTGTAAAACATGACTGTGGTTTTAACGGTAAAAAACAGTGAAAAGGCTACAGTAAAAACTTGTTAAATGGTTAACGGAAAAATTTAAACTTTTGTTTGAATTTGAAGTTTTTTCTTTGAAATAACTGTTTCTTCTTAGTTCTTTCTTATCAGTTATGTTTATTAGTGTTGTATGTTACATGTAATGTTGTTAAATTAATTCAGTTTAATGAGTCACCATGATGGTGTTTAGTGCTTGTGTGTATAACTAAAAGCTGCTTTGGTTCATCATGTGACTTTCTCATCATCATCTGCTTTTGGTGCTTATCAGTGTATTTCAAAACTACAAAACAGTTTTCAGTACTTTAATAAGTTGGTATATTAACATTATATCAGTTAATGAAATTACGGTATTTAACTGTAAATTTAAATTAAAACCGTAAAACCTAAAATGTTGTTACCGTATTTTTTAGGGCAACCACAGCTGCCGTTTTTTAACTGTAAATTTGTGTACTGTAAATTGTAAATAGAATTTTTTTTTTTTTTTTTTTTACAGTGTATCATATTTTATCAACATGAGAAAACTTTGCTGTTAATTATGTTGCACTCAATCAATCCATGTCTTCTGATGTCTGATTGATAGTTTAGACAGTTTTAATCAGTAAAAGCTCTAATTGTACAAACCTTCAGCTCATGCTTCATGTGTCTTCTGCTGTCAAATCTTGACTGATTTTTAAACGGAAATTCTCCACCAATAATCTTTCAATCAAATCTATGGAAGCCCATTTGTGCCACTGAATAAAAAATAAAAAAAGGTCATTGATACTTTTTATCTCACAATTCTGACTTTGTGAGATATAAACTCGCAGTTGTGAGCTATAAAGTCAGAAATGCGTGATAAACCTGCAATTCTGAGAAATAAACTCACAATTGCTTAGATATAAAGTCGAACATAGGTTTAGTATGTCATAAAGAACATAGTAATTTTACTCTCAAAATTGGACTTAATATCTCACAATTCTGAGAAAAAAGTCAGAATTGCGACTTTATATTGTGAGTATATAATTCTGCAATTCTCGCAACTCTGTCTTTATAACTCGCAATTGAAAGTTTATATCTTACAATTCTGACTTTATAACTTGCAATTGTGAGTTTGTGTCATGCTATTCGAAGGGAAAAAAAGTCAGTATGGAGAGATAAAAAGTCATCAGGATGTTTTGAGGAGCGTTTGTTTCCAGAGGCTTTACTTTCACTGTTTCACAGCGGAGCAATGATCTTCACAAGCCTCCAAAACATCTCGCTTCTTCTGAGGAGCGTTTATTTCTTCATCTCTCAATCAGCATTGGATTGCATTGCATTATGTGATTGCATCATCTCATCTTACTGAGATATATAATTGGAAATGCAGAGAGATGACTGATATTTAAACCATTCCATGCAAGTATCTGTTATACTGTCATATAGATGTCATTGATTTACATTACAAGTGTCAGAATTGAATCTCTTTTTGTCTGTATGAATTTCAGCATCTGAACCAAATTGCAAACAGTTTGAGCCTCTCATATTCTCACTCTATCAGATTAAATGAGCCATAAAAGTAAAACATGCAAATTTTTAAAGATTAAAAAAAAGTCTAGCTTCAAAAGGTTACAGTGAAAAGCGAATATGAATTTCTCAGTATTTGCTGATGATCTTGTTCTCCAGCTTGATTTCCATCATTTCAGCTCTGAACTGGTCTAATATTAATCTTCAGGAGCTCTACAGGCTTCACGTTTGATTTAGTATTCATTACAAGTCGATTTCTGGCCGTGATCGATAGTGTTTGCTGGAAATGACACACAGCCCGCTGTCAGCGACACACTATCTGAAGTTACAGCCAATGCGTTTCATGTCACATGTTCATACGAAAAGTCGTATAGATGCACACGCTGCCCCATGAGAATGTTCCCTTCATAAAACACAGCCATCCTCGACCTGTATATGACATTACAATGAGAATGAACCTGCCTAATTTGGCTCATGAGGATCTCTGGGTAACTAGAAATGACTGCTGGGAGAGATAGAGTTATAAAACTGATCATATGCAATCATAATAGATTCAAACCTTCTTAAAATCTGTAAACCCTGCCAGTAAATCTTACCAAAAGATCATTCCCAAAAGTCAAAGCAAATATATTTGTGCATAAAAAACAAAAACACACACACACACACACACACATATATATATAAAGATTGACAATATGATTTTTTGTCATGCAAATCATTTCTGAACAAAAATCAAAAAAATAAAATAAATATATTAGTGCTGTCAAACGATTCCAAAGCTTTTGTTTACATAATATGTGTGTGTGTGCTCTGAATATTTATGATGGACATGTAAATACAAACACATTCATGCAGACACGCACACACACAGATTATGTGCTAAATATTTTGCATTGAAATAATGCAGTGTGAAAAAGTCACAATGCAAAAAATAAGAAAAAAATCCTAATAATAGACTTAAATACAAAATGTCTTTATAAGATTCACCCTGCAAACTTCTGCTGTATTATTTATTAACTGAATGTTTTATTCATCTATTCAGGTTTTATGACTAGAAAGCTGCTGCGGGTCCTATTTATAGGCATAAAAAAATCTGACCCATTTGCCGTCCCCCAGACGACAATAATAACATGTAAAGTCAATATTAGTCATATCTGAAGTAAATAGGACAAACTGTACTCTGTTCACTCAAGATTGAAGAGTTCGGCTGACTGCACAAACAAGCTCCTTCTGCTTCCTCCAGACATTTCAGCATCCGTGATGCCTCGAAAATAAATATAATAATGGCCACTTAACTGACCATCTGCATGTCACTGAGGTCAGAACTCGGCTGTGTTTCAGAGATATTTCCTCCTTGATGCAAAAACACTCTGGTGAGGTTCAAAATCGATTAGAACTGCTTGTCAAATGAGCATGGTTTTGACTCATTTATTATGAAAAATATAAGCTTACATTTCTTTTAAATTAGCTTGAAAATCATTGCCATATGAGCCGTCAATTAAATTTGTTTTGAGCATAAACAGAAAATTTATATCAAAGTCCTAATAATGTTTTTCCATGGAAATCTGAGAGTTTACAGTGATTGTACTCACCGATCACTTTTCCCAAGACAATCGATTTGATGGCATTGAATTCAGTGTCCGATGTTAGATTGAAATATTCCTTTGCATGCTGATCAACCTACAAAAAGTGAAAGACGACAAGAAGTTAACATTTTAGAAAAAAGGACAGAAAAGGCTTGGCATTATCATGTTTGTTCATAGCAAGGACATATTCATCTGCAAGCGTTTTAATTAAAACTTATCTTCAAAGCAATTCTAATACACATCAGTGCTTGCTGTCAGACTGCAGCCGCTCTTTGGTTCAGCAGCAGAGGAAGCGTTTCGGTCCGGCCACGTGTTTGCATTCAAAGTGTGCTTATTGCAGAGGTTCAGGCTAATTGGTTTGGTCTTCGACAGAGCGGCTCTCTGCTGTGACCAGCCGATTGACCGTTATTGACCAGCGCGTGTCACGCATCAAACCCACTGATGTTCCGCCTGGACACTCAGAATCGAAATCTCCATGTGATCAAAAACTTGATTTCAAATTCATCAATATATGCATGGCTTGCCAAGGGTGTTCTGATTAATATTTTGCATGATGTAGCCTTTCAGAAAGGGTTTAAACAATATTGCTGGAAATGATCAACTTATTTGTAGACTTATTTCTTTGCTACAGCTGTTAAAAGGATACAGTAGTTCACCCAAAAATGAAAATGTGATGTTTATCTGCTTACCCCCAGGGCATCCAAGATGTAGGTGACTTTGTTTCTTTAGTAGAACACAAACACAGATTTGTAACTCAAACTGTTGCAGTCTGTCAGTCATATAATGCAAAGGGCACACAATCTTTAAAAGGAAAAAAACATGCACAGACAAATCCAAATAAAACCCTGCGGCTTGTGACGATACATTGATGTCCTAAGACACGAAACGATCGGTTTGTGCAAGAAGCTAAACAGTATTTTTATATTTTTTTTCCTCTAATACATCACAATGTCCGACTCATTCACACGATACGTAACACGCTCTGGAATATAGATATATATACATAGATTCCTTGTTAGTGTTTCTATGGACTGCGATACGTAAGGATCTATGTATAAATCTATGTATATATATATATATATATATATATATCTATGTGCCAGAGCATGTTCACATCACGCACCAGATGTTGTGGTGTATCAGAGGTAAAAAAATATAGAAATAGTGTTCAGTTTCTTGGATGCCCTGGGGGTAATCAGATAAACATCAAATTTTCATTTTTGGGTGAACTATTCCTTTGAAGGCAAGACATCAACGTTTGGTACAACATCGACGGTTCAATACATGCTTGTGATTCATTTTATTTTTTCATGGAATTGGCTGTGTGTGCCGTGAGTTCACGTGCTGAGATAACGAAACTTATATTTGACAAAGCAACACTCGCCGAGCATCTTCCCTTGTAATGACCCGCAATGAGTAGTGTTTCTAAACCTGTTCTGCAACAACACAGAACATAATAACTAGTTTTTACTTCACAACATCAGTCGAGTGTTTGAAATGACTTTTTTTAATCTTATGTGGCTTCCTATTCCAGAACAAGGCACAAAATATATTCTACAATATACAATATACACGCACATTACATGTCTTCACTGCGCTCAAAATTGGCCAATCCATCATATTTCGGGTAAAAATCGAAAAAATTAATACCTCTAAGTTAAGCAGACAAATAATAATCCATGCTCTTTTCAGTTTACAAAGTTTTTTTTGTTAATTTGTTGCAAAAAAACACTCCAATGTGTCAAGCCATCAATTCCGAACTGAAAACCGTGGATAAAAATGAACCCTGGACTAACTGTATTGTTGCATCCCTAATTAGTTAAAATGAACAATACTTATATAGCATTTATTAAATGGTTAATGTTAAGTTCAACATTTACTACTACATCAAAAGTTGTATCTGTTAACATTAGTTAACGCACTGCCAACTAAGATGAAGATTAACATTTTTAAAATTAGCAAAGATCCATAAATGCAGTAAAAATGTATTGTTTATTGTTAGCTCATGTGGAACTTACTGTAAAGTGTTACCACACAAACTATAACAGTGTCTCAATGCTACTAAAATAACACTGGTCTGAAAGCTGACAATTAGAGGGAAAACAGCTGGAAAACTGATGCTTTTGCCTGTAGTTTTGTCAAAACCACTATTGTCAAAATGACAGACACTTAGCATACAGTTTGATTTTGGCGGTAAAGTTCTGGGCAAGCCTGCCACGGAAGAGCAGGGAGAACAGCAAATAATAACCCCACTTGGGTTAACAGAACAAAGAAGATATCATTTATGTACTTAATGATATTTAAGTGTAACACAGTATTCAAGATAACACAGAATATCAGAAAGTCAAGTCCTGACTGTGGCGAAAGGAGGAGCTGGGGATGGAGGAGGGTAATTTGCTTCAGAGCAAGCGAAAAAGCTGCTAAATAACACTAATTAGAGCTTATAGGAATGCTGATATGTGTCGTATTCCTAAAAGTAGATGGGATCAGCTGATACAAGCTTGACCTGCCAGAACTAATGCTATATGCCTAATCATCTTGCCTTAAATGTTTAGAATTTGCAGTGCTGCCAGTTTAAGTCAGTGTGTTTTTGTAAACTCATTTCCCACAGAAATCAACCTGTCACAGATGCTGTGTTGAGGATAGGCAGAATGTCCCTCTTCTCAAGCACCCCCTATTTTGTGTGCATTTAGCAGCATCCCGCTTTGATGCAGAGCGAGAGGCGTCCCAG
The DNA here is from genome assembly GCA_032357425.1 of Enteromius argenteus. Lineage (NCBI taxonomy): Eukaryota > Metazoa > Chordata > Actinopteri > Cypriniformes > Cyprinidae > Enteromius > Enteromius argenteus. The sequence goes on from JAUCMR010000088.1 coordinate 982,547, forward strand.
TACCTGAATACTGAGCGTGTCTGCCAGTCTCTGGATGCTCACGCGGTGCAGCTGCCCGTTGGCCAGATTCCTGCCGCTGGCTCGGAAAACCTCCGCGTCTCTGTTGTGCTGCAGTTTGTACTTGACGTCCAAATGTCCTTTAGAACAAAGAGCATTGGATTTCTCAACAGGCTTTTATACCGTAAAAAAGTCACCGCTTAACCGCAGTAAACATCAACAGGAACATCAACGTGCGACAGAAGCCAACTACAAAGCTTCATCTTAAGAGGATTAAAACTTTATCCTTTATAAAACAAAACAAGACGCAGAAATAAATGTAAAAAACAATTTCAAAAAATGTAAATAATAACCTCTGGTGAATTGAATCATTCTTTGCAAAGCTAAAAATATGTGTTTTTTGCAAGTGACAAACATGCTATGTATTTTTTTTTTTTTAATAGATTTTGTTTTAACACAACTGTGTTTAATAAAATGTATCATCCAAAAATGTTGCCTAAATAATTTAGAATTTAATCAATATTTATGCAATTAAATTAACATAGCAATATAGCAATTTACAACAAAATGTTTTATAATAATTTAGTTTTTTTTGTCAAAATAAAGTACTATACAATAGTAAAGTAAGATATTTCTGTCATAATTTCTTCAAGTTAAATCAAGACTTTTGGGTGTCAGTAAATTTTATGATTTTTTTTTAGCAAATTAAATTGTAAAATACTCATGAAGTGGAGAGCTGGAGAACTGTTTAAAAGTCATTTTTGTAAAAAAAAAAAGAAAAAAAAGAAATAAAAGTAAACTTAAAAAGTGAAAATTAGTACTGGTTATTTGGGAACTTCAACTGAAATTACTAAAACAAATACAAATAAAAGTAATAAAACGATTAAAACACATAAAATGGCTAAAATTTTAAGTAGAAAAACGTGATTTTGTGTATTTTACCTTAACTTTAACCAAATGAAATGATTATAAAGTGCAGCTCTCATTCTTTACAAAGCTAGAACTACTTCCTAACATGTTATCAAGTAAACACAAGTGTGTTTTGAGTGTGACAAACATACTATATGGCCACTTGCATGTTTGTTTCTGCACCAATGCATCGGTTGGCTTTTGCTAGCAATTTTTAGATGAATTATCTGTCCAGTTAATTAATGCACACGAACACTGAGAAATAAATAAAAATCACATGCAACAGGAACAGGAAGCTGTCAGAGTGGCCGCCGGGGTTCTGGAGGCTGTTCTGGACTTTCTGCTTAATTGCACTAGCAGGTATTAACACCACACGCTGTCTGCCGCTTCCTCTCTGTGCAAACACATGATGAGCCAGATCCACAGATTCCTACTGAATTCTGCTGCCACAGCGCGGGACGCCTCAGTAATTGGCCCTAACAGCATGCTAAATAAATCAAGACTATATTGGGTAACATACTTTGACGTTTAGTAATCAAAACAATATTTATTAAAACAAAACATAAACACTGTTACTGTATATAAACATTCATTCCAAAAAAAGCTCAACAAGTATCCATGCATTATTTATATTCTATTATAATTATAATAATAATAATACAAAATTATATATACAAGTGCTATCAAACTATTAATTGTGATTAATTAGTCGGCAAGGCAATATCTCTAATTTTCTTTTTTATTAATCTACTATGCATGATTTTGTTTATTATATCTCTATTTCAACAATTTTTGAAATAAGAAATAAGAAAACAGTTTTGAATAGTTTTAGATTTAGTCTTGCTTAACAACAACTCTGGTTCCAACCACACATGATGCAATATGTTTCCAACAACAATTAATATTTGTCTAGATCCAATTAAAGCATAACACTGGGAAAAATATAAATATTTTGATGAAACCGTTTTCATTGCATAACCCTTATAACAAAAACCCTTATATAATAATAATAATAATAATTCATTAAAATAATTGGCTCACAACAGTTAATTTGTCATGCTGTAGAGATGTTTGCAAAAATCGAATAGAAAGATGTCTCGTATTTTTACTTTCTTTGCATTATTTGGCTAAAATATAATTTTTACATGGAGAAGAATGTTTTATTGAACCATGCTTATTAAACACTGATTCAAATCAAATCTCATGAATCTTTGCATGAAATCAAAATACATTTTATGATCTGCAAAAAAGACACAACAGAAAGATATCTTTTGAGTTCATTACGATATTTCATGGCTTGCTGCCTCATCATATTCAAACTCACAACTATTTTGCTACTATTTATATACTACAATATTTATAATATTTATTAGGTTTAATTTTCATATTTTCATTTTAGTTTTAATCTTTACTCATTTTGTTGTAAAGGTTTTGTAATTTTTATTAGTTTTTGTTTTTCCATGTACAATATAATTTCTCATTAGAAAAAGGTTTCATTGCATCACGTTTGGTCAAGAAAAAGTGATTCAAATCAACGAGTCATTTTGCATGATTCATTAAAAGAATTGGCTGAAAACTGTCAACCATTAACTCAAATTTATGTATTTCTGCAAGGATGAACGTTTTGTATTTCTACTGTCTTTGCACTATTTTGTGGCTAAAAAAATTATTTTACAAAGGTTTTATTCCCTTGTGTTTGATTAGGACAGTGACTTCACGAGTCTTTAAAAGAACCATCTCACAATCTACAGTAAAAGATCAATAGAAAGAGATCTTGTATGTTTATTGCATTATTTCATGGTTTCTCATCACCTTAAATTCTGCAAACGCTCAACTTGACTAAAATATAATTTCCCTTGCCGTGGCAGATTTACAGCGCAGCGAACCGTGAGAAGCATGTCTCTGATATCAGGCTGGTGTTTGGGATGAAATTTTTTTAAATTATGAGAGCTTCTGAGAAAACGTAGCTCAGAGAATGGGCTTTTCTGGCGCGTGAGATCACAGACGCATGTTTACACGAGCTCATGAATGCGCGGCGGTCTCACGAGGGAATATATCCCCTGCCGACACGCGACAGGCCATTTCTTTCACGGCTTTCCCTGTCTCTCGCTGGATTTCACACAATATAGGAAGTAATTTAGCATTCAGAGATTCCCCAGACTCAAGCTAATCCACGTGAATGTGCTTAGAGAAGAGGATCAGAGCGTTTCAGACCGTTTCTGTTGAGCAGGATGGCGAGGAACTCTCTGTAGTATGAGCTGACGTAAAGCAGCAGCGCCGGCGCTTGACTCGTCCTGAAGCTCAGAGACACGTTCTCTCCTCTCAGTGTTAAATCTGAGTAGATGGAGGACGACTGAGCGCTGACGTTCCTGTTCAGCTCATACGGCTCTTTGAAGGTGTATGTGACTGACGTTCCAGGTTTGAAGAAGGCAGAAACGTCTGAAAAAGAGATTAAACATAACGGGATTAGGATAGTAGACATGCATAACTATCATGTGCTGATGATCAAATATTAGCATTTATATCAGCATTTACTATTAATAGGGGAATAAATACATTTTACATGTTTGTTAGACCACAGAATAAGATAAGATCCATAATATCCATGACATTTTTTATGGATTATGTGCTTTAACGCAACTGCATTTAAATTATTCAATAAAATGTAAAAAAGGAATTCATAAAACTGCAACAATTTAATTAAAAAATGCAATCAAATATAGCAATTTACAACAAAACATTTACACAATATTTTTTGTGTCGAAATAAAGTACTATGTAGTATAGTAAGATATTTACGTCATCATTTCTTCAAATTAAACCAAGACTTTTGGGTGTCTGTAAATTTTATGATTTACTGCCATTTTTATATAATTAAATTGTAAAATGCTCATGAAGTGCAGATCTGGAGAACTGTTAAGCCTTTTTTTTTTAAATTGATGAAAAATGTAAACTTAAAAAGTGAAAATTATAACGGATGATTTGGGAATGAACTAAAATAAGTTGAAGTGAAATTACTAAAAATATTAATAAAATATTAATAAAAATAAAAATAAATGTACACACATATATATACACACACACACAAATATATATATATATATGTATATATATATATATTATACTGTATATATTGACTAAAGCACACAAAATGACTAAAAAAAACCAAAATGAAAATATATAAATAAGCTAATTAAAAATATTAATAAATACTATAATAGTATATAAATAATACTAAACATGAAAATAAAAGACATTTGTTATTTTTTGTAAAATATCAATGTGAATATTTGAGTTTGTGTATTTTACCTTCAGTTTTTGCCAAATTAAGTAAGGAATAACTGACAACGGGCCGTTGAATTATTAGAAAAATAATGCACAAACGAGGTGGTGATGCGGTCACCACGCAAAGCCGAGTTATTTTTCTAGTAATTCAACGGTATTATTATGTTTGTAGATAGATAGATAGATTATTTAAGGGCAAAAAACTAACAATCAAAACAACAACAAGGAACCAAACACAGTGTAGTTATTGCCAACTAACTACAATATAAAAAAAATCAGGCTAATCAAAATTTTTTCTAATTTAAATTTGAATGCTGGTGTTTGTGGTGACCTCAGTACCTTTGTGGCAGAAGGTGCCGGTGAAGGGCGAGAGGCTGCAGTCGCAGGCGAAGCCGCTGTGGTTCTCCACGCAGTTGCCCTGATTCTGGCACAGCCCTCCGTAGCTGCTGCAGTGTCCGGGACACCCAGGCGTCACTCCGGGCGTGATCTCCGCCCGCTCCTCCAGGTCCAGAGTCTTTCCGTTCAGCTTCAGCGAGCGAATACAGCCCAGGAAGCCCTTCTGTCGGGACGCCGTTCCTCCTGAAGATGCAAGCACAGTCCACTCTGAAAACACACAGCTGTACAGACTTTACAGGCGTTAAATGACAGCAGTGTTGCCAGATTGGATGGATGATTTCCAGCCCAAAACCTCCCAAAAACATAACTGTAAAAATAATGTGATAGAATGTTAATAAGAGACATTTTTAACTCCTTAAAACAAAGTAATGACGACAAAATTATATATATATATATATATATATGCTAGATAGATCAATTTCCCATGTATCAAATGGGGCCAAATGCATTAAAGAGAATTACCAAATATGATTAACATATACTAGCAGACACCTTTAAAATCAAGAAATTAACCCGATACCCTTGAAAAAAGAAATGCGTCATTTTCAGTGTCTACAGTCTTTAGGTTGGCTTGAGAAAGCCTCGCCTGAAAATTGAAAGAAGTTGTAAAAGCCTGAAGTTTGAAAATTTGTTGATAACTTGTCTCTGGCATAATTAGCATGTTTGTAGCATGATTAGCCTGTTGGTAGCATATTGCTGGCATGATTAGCATGTTACTAGCATGACTAGAAAGTGGCAAGCCTGTTTCTAGCATGTCACTAGCATGTTTACAGCACAATTAGCATGTTAATAGCATATTGTTAGCATATTGAAAGTGGCACGTTTCTAGCATGTCACTAGCATATTTACAGCACAATTAGCATGTAAATAGCATATTGTTAGCATGATTAGCATGTTACTACCATGTCACTAGCATGATTAACAAATAACTAGCATGTCGCTAGCATGTTTCCAGCACGATTAGCATGTTAATAGCATGATTAGTAAGTGACTAGCATGTCGCTTGCATGATTAACAAATGACTATCATGTCGCTAGCATGTTTCCAGCACGGTTAGCATGTTACTAGAATGATTAGTAAGTGACTAGCATGTCGCTAACATGTTTCCAGCACGATAAGCATGTTGCTAACATCACTAGCATGAAGAAGGATGGTATAGATATATATAAATATAGATATAAATAGATTTAGATTTAACTGAGTCGTGTCATCTCTCCCTCACGTGAGAGTTAAAACACTCTGTAACTTACGTGTGTTTAGTAACATTGTGATGACTGATTGGATGCAGTATATGCACACTTGGGCTTGTATGCTAACCATTTACTCTATATAATTTATGTTTGAAAACCACCAAACTGACCCTAAAGCAGCTCAGATTTTGTCCACCTGCACAAGCCAATGTTAACAAGCACAATCAAATTCAAACCCACCCAATCTGGCAACACTGAGCGACAGCTAAGTTACGAAAGGATGCTGTCGAATGCTGTGAAGGGCTGGCGATCTGAGACATCCATTCAAAACAAAGCACTTCTTCCTCCTCTGAGGTGCTGAATCTTTCTGAATGCTTTGGGAAGAATTCTGTGTTTTTCTGCATTCAGTTCCTGCAGACGACAAGCTATAAATACAGAAATAATGCGCTCTGCATATATTAGTGTTCAGCGGTTTAGTGCTAATTCGTTTGAGCGAACACCTCGCTGTGCCAGCTGTGCCATATAATCATCTGAAAAGTTGGAAACGCTGTTCAAACTGTTCAAAGTTTTGACATGCAAGTGATGAAACAAGAGACAAATGCAAGTGTGTTACCCGCCCCACAGGAAACAGGGGACTATTATATGTCTTTGATTTTTTTTTTTTTTTCACTTGGACAGAAATCAGAGCAAAAGGAAAGCTTTGTTTAAGTATTTATGTAAGATCTTATTATTAAGAATTACTCTCAATAAAGAAAAACAAAGTATAATATGCCTATGACTCAGTTTGTGAACGTAATTGTGGTTAATTGTCACTAAAATGGAAAAAACCCAAAAACCTAATGATATTAAGTATGCAATATAGGCTATATATTGCATATTTAAGATCATTATGTTTTGTTTTGTTTTGTTTTTTTACATTTTTTTATATGAAAAACTTATTATAGAAATATAAAACTATTAAATTAAATAATAACAAAATGCAACAAATAAATAAATATTAATGTTCCTAAAACAGGGCGACATATATATATATACATATACATATATACATATATATAAATAAATTAAAATAGAACAATGTTGTTATTGTTAACAAAACTAAAACTATTAAATTCATTAAATAATAAATTGCAAAAAGAAAAAAAGCAACAATAATAATAATAAAAAAATTTTTTTTTGTTATTTTTAATAAAAACAAAACACAAAAAAAAATATATATACACACACATAAAAACTATAAAATGCATTAAAATAATTATAATTAATAAAATAAAATAATTAAAATAAAAGTAAAAATCTTAGCTGTCCTAAAATATGCAAAACAAATATATAAATAATTTGAAATAGACCAATGTTGTTATTATTAAACAAATCTAAAACTATTAATCCAATCAAATATAAATAATAACAAAACAAACTAACTTAATGGTACTAAAATATGCAAATAACAATAATTTAAAACAGAAATGTGTTATCGTTAACTGAAATGGTTAAACTAAAACTATTAAAATATGCCAAAATACATAACTTAAAACAGAAGTGTTGATACTGTTAATAAAAACTAGAACTATTAAAGTCATTAAAATAAAATAAAAATGCAAAATGTTAGGTTAAAACATTTTTTAAAAATACATTAGTTTTGTAGCTGTATACTGTGCTGGATGAATGTGTGTTTATTTGTATTTCTCCTAAAGAACTGCTGAAGAAACACATGAGCCGAGCGTGATGTTTGAGGTGAATCATCACCGAGATGAGTCCTTCGAGTCTGCAGCAGCCTATCAAAGCTGATAACTTGATAAAAATGGCTTTCTTTCTCATGTTATAACCCGAACAGAATATCTGCAATACTGAGAGCGTCTCCTGGAGTCGAGTGACTGATCTATTTTACCCAGAAGACCTCAGAGCTGCATCATAAACGAGCTGAAATGGAGTTCTCCGTAGCTAGATGAGCAGACGGCCGGGTTTGAACAGTCATGGGAAACTGCAATCCAATTGCTGCAGATGGAGCTGTAAAGATTGAACTGTAATGACACTACTTTGCCAACACTTACTGGAAAACTTCAATTCATTCGAGCAGAATTCCTCCAACACACAGACACCTTTCAGATTTGCCAGCTGCTCAGTCAAGGTCAACAGATCTTCAGCTTCACAGAAAGCATTCGTATGGAGAGTCTGTTTCAGCCCTTTAGACTCACACCAGAACGCTTTACACAGCTTTTTTGTTGCAATTTTTATTGATTTATTTGTATTTTTTAAACATCATTATCAGGACATTTGAAATTTCCCATGTAATGACACATTGGGATGTTATACATTTGCTATCATTTTCCTTATTTAAAAGGTATTTTTAATACTGCATAAAAAATAAAAAAAACATCAAAAAGGCAGTAGAACAAATACAGTGATGTATGAATAACTTATATATATATATATATATATATATATACATATATATATAGTAGTTTTATTTTTAACTAAAAGTAAAAAAACAATTTGGTTATTGAAATAAAGCTGAAATAAAATATGAATATTACATGAAATACAAACCTAAAAAAGTAAAACGAGAATTTTATTTAACTGAAATAAGTTAAAGTACTAACATATTATATAAATAAATAAGAAAAATATTAAAAACACAAACATTAATAAAAAATTACAAAAATACAACATTATTCAAACTAAAAGTAAAACTAATTTGGTAATTGAAATAAAGCTGAAATAAAATATAAAAATAATGAAAAACAATCCTAAAATATATATATACACATTTTTAAACTAAAATAAGTTAAATTACTAAATAAAAAATAAATGAAGTAAAAATAAAAAAACACTAATAAAAAGGACAAAACCACAAAGTTGTTTAAACTAAAAGTAAAATTAAGTTTTTATTATTGTTATTGTTTTAATTTATTTGTATTTTGTTAATTATAGTAAAATAAAAAATACTAAAATAACACTGAAATGGAAACATAAAAATATTAATTAGAAATATTAAAGATATAATAAAATATTTGCAAGCCAAACGTCCCCCTTAATATTAGTATATTAATAAATGCTATAAGAGTAAGATAGTAATATAAAATAAAAAAAGGACATAAAAATATTAAATATTTAAAAGCTGTTTTTTAAATATTAAGAAATATTGTACTACAATAAAACAAAATTAGAAAAAGAAAAGAAAAAAAAAAGTAGAAGATCTGAAAGCAATTTTATTTTTTAATTTGTGTAGTATCCTATTTGATTTTGGAATGATATGAGCTGCACGTGTTCTTTGTGAGATTCAAGCAGAAGAGACAGATAATGTCAATCCGAAGCATTCTGAGCAGGAATTTATCTGTTAATTGCTCTCTTACCTACGAACAGCTGGCTGTTGAGCTGCAGATGGATGTGTCCGTCCGCAGGGGCCTTCTGCACGGCTCCGGGGTGATGGTCCACGTACAGCGAGGCCTCCTTCACGTTCCTCTCGGCTCTCACGTGATGCCAGCGCTCGTCGTTCAGAGCCGCCGGAGTCTCCACCTTCACCTCCAGAGGACCGTTCCCCACGTCGAAGGAGAACAGCACCTGGGTCGGAGCTGCACACACACACACACACACACACATTTGATGGATGTTCGGACTCATATCTGGCTGATGGTTAATAAGATGCAACTGAGACGTGAGACAGTTGAAATCTGTCGTCTAAAACCATTTCTAATGATGATGAAATGAATGAGAAAAGAGCTGACAGATCCATTCAGCTGCTCTAAACGGGAGAAGAGCTAAAAACCCTCTCTCAGCAGATATCTTTAAGATCTTAACTGCTTCTCTGTCGAACCAGATGTCTCACCTGAGGAAAAAATCAACTCACTGAATCCTTCATCAAATGATCTGAGCTACTTTTATATTTAAATCATTCATTTAGAAGATCACAGGCTTTTTATTAAGCAGCCTTTATGAGCCAGAAACTATATATGTAGCAACTCATGTTTTCTTCAGAAAATGTATAAATTCTTTTGCAGCACATTGCAAAATTACTACAACTAAATTTGTAAGATACATAAAAAACCCTTAATTGAAAATATTCACAAATACTATAATAGTATATGAATAATTATAAAATACCACTGATATAAAAATATAAATAATACAAATATTTGTAAGAGAAGAAAGCATTTTTTCAAAAATGGAAAATTAAAATGGAAAATATTAAAAAAAGCTAATTCAAAATATTAATAAACTCAGCTTAATAAATTTAGCTTTGATCACAATAAATCACATTTTAACAGATATTCACATAGAAACCTGCTTCTTTAAATTGTACTAATATTTTTACATATTTTTGTATTTTATTATTTTATTTTTATAATTTCACAGTTTAAAACATCTTACTGACCCCAAATCTTTGAACCGCATTATTTATCTATCTACGCATTTATCAGTTTAATTTTTTTTAAATAATCTTAAAAAATAAATTAAAACAAGAACTATAAAAACTAATTCAGAATATTAATAAATATATAACAGTATATATCAACAACACTAAAATAACACAAATCACTAAAATAATAAAAATTAATAAAATTAATGTTTGTAAAAATCTTACTATTCTTACAGAATTAAAATAAATCTGGTCAGATTATATCTGAATATATAAAAATAAAAGCTAATTTAATATATAGATAGATTTTATGAGTGATATATGAGCAGGATGTTTTTTATTACAATGAAACCTCAAGCAATAGTGAATGAAACATTTTGAAGTAGAAAACCTGAAATTATTTTCTTATAAAACACACTTCAATTTACAACTTAAAAAACCCCTAAAAACTAGAAGCTAAATCTGGCTGACACATCTTCACATATGTTCAGCAGCAGAACATCTTCTAAATGAAGAGCTCCTGCGGCACCTTCTGTCATGAAGCACTTCTCTAATGACAGAAAAACGCTGATGAAGAGCTACGAGCTGCTCATCGTTCCCAGCACACACACACACAGCGCCGCAGGAGACATTAATAAACACACACTTCAGACTCAAACGAATATTTTGCCATCATGTCTTATATAGACTTTCATTCTGCTGTGGAACACAAGAGGAGATGTTTAGCAGAACGTTCATGCTGCTCTTTCTCATATAACCAAAGTGGACTGACTTTATCAAGCTTTATAAATGACAGCATAATGATAACACTCCAGCAATTTTTCAAAGAAATTAACACTTCATCAAGGACACATAAAATTGATCAAAGAAATTTATGTTATAAAAGATTTGTTTAAGATAAATGCTGTTCTTTTGATCTTCATCAAAGAATCCTGAGAAATAAAATGCATTTGTGAGTTTTCACAAAAATATTGTCACAAGTTGCACTGGAGTTGCCTCGGAAGCCTCCAGAGGGCACTCCAGCCCGCACTATGTTTATTGTTTGTCTGTCCCTCCGCTCTGTGTTCAGGACTCTTATTATGAACTTGTGTCTCCACCCACCTTGTCTGTCGCCATGGCCACCCATTAGTTTCTCCGCCTCCTTGTCTTGTTTGAACTTGTACATAAGGACTCAGTTGTGTGTTGCATTTCGCTGTTCATTGTGTGGATGTACTCTGTGTCTTCCCCTTTGTAAGCCCTCCGTGTTTACCTGTGTTTCGCTGTTCCCCGATCTCGACCTTGCCTGACCCGGATTCTCGACCTCGCCTTTCCCCTAGGATTACGTTTGCCGATCGCCTGACCCCTGCTACGAACTCTGGATTATCCCGCTGTCTTTGCCTCTTATGTTCCTGTTTGCCGTCATCGACCCTGCTCGGCTATACTCTTGTTTCATAAATTGTTGCACTTGAATCCGAACGCCTCCGCTCCTCTCGTTACAAATATGACCTGTTTTCAACATTTAATAATCAGAAAATTTTCTTGAGCAGCAAATTGATTTCTGAAGGATCACGTGACACTAAAGATTAGAGTTATGATTCAACTTTGATCACTGAAATAAATTACATTTTAACAGATATTCACACAGAAAACAGCTATATGATTGCTATATAATTGTAATAATATTTAACAATATTTCTAATTTTACTGTATTTCAAAACATCTTACTGAACCTAAATGTATGAACCATTTTATTTATTTATTAAAAAATGTATAGTAGTAGTATAGTGTAGTAGTATATTAAAAAAATACTAAAATAGCACCAATATAACTACATATATATATATATATATATATATATAAAACAGTTTGAAATCTTGATAATCATTGATAAATAATACATTGATAAATAAATTTCAATTCAAACATAAATTCTATATCCTGTTTGCAACCTGAACTGAACTGGAATTAAAAACACATTCTGATATGGATATGAACATATATATATATATTTTTTTTTTGCTAACTAAAGAAAGTAAAGTCCAGCTGTGATGGTCAGTAAGTCACAGTTTCTGACCGAACTCTTCCAGCTCAGATCTCAGACGGAGTTGTTTGTTCTGGTCCGTGGCTTTGAGAGGAACTTCCTGTGAGTTCACGTCCTACATGAACGGCCTCGCCAGGCGCCCGACTCCGTCAGCACATAATGAGAGGTTAATTGAGCTCTTCCAGCCGGAGGATTTGTCATTATAAAGGAACAAGCGCTCGGGCGCTGTAAGGTCTTCACATACTCTCTTCTCATCCATCACATGAGGCCATTACGGCAGGAATTTAACAGCTCTTTCATGCAGTTAAACACTCGCGCAATAGACAGCGAGCGCATATAATAAAACTCACACACCCACAGGACCAGGGCTTTTATAGGGTTCGGATGAACAGCGGCTGATGGGAGACAGATAGAGCTCATCTAACAGCAGCTCGACTATATTTTACATTTTCAGAGGAAATCGAAGTGCTTTTTGGGCATGTTTGGGTTCGGGGTGATTTTTAGCGCTCTGTATTGCACTAGTTTCTGTGATCTTGTGCTCTTTGTTTCTGTGTGCACCTGTGGGGTTTACAGCTTTTTCTGCTCCAGCAGGTGATCATGGTGCATCAGATCACTTACTAAAGCAAATTAAAACAGAAAAACATTTTTAGAAAAAGAACTGATTCAGTAACGCCAATGAAACAGCATTCTATATCTGTATTAATATTTATATGTATTTGTAATATTTATAATGAAGAGCAATGTGACTGGCGTAATGATAATTTAGCTTTGAAATCACAGGAATTAATTATATATATATATATATATATATAAAAAATAATAATAATAATAATATATATATTTATATATACATATATATATATATTGAAATTGAAAACAATTATTTTAAACAGTAAAAATATTTCACCATTTTACCGTACTTTGGATCAAATAAAGGCAGGCTTGGTGAGCAGAAGATAATAATAATAATAATAATAATAATAATAATAAAAGAAAATATAAAAAAACTTACTGTTCAAAAACTTTTGACTGGTAGTGCATAATCAATATTATGATTAAACAATATTAATTTTAACAATATTAATACATTATTATATTATTTATTAAATTTAACATTTTATTTTATATATATATATATATATATATATATATACACACAGTATATATATAAATATAGGAAGTTTTTTATTTAATATTACAGACACTAAACTAAATAAAATATCAAGACTTAATAAAAACTATCAATACATTTATTTTTTTTATTTTTTTATTTATTTATGTATATATATATATATATATATTAGAGGTGTGCAAAGCAGCTGGTATTTGTATCTGTATTTGTATTTGTTGAGGGTGGAAAAGTATTTGTATTTGTATTTGTATTCGAGTAAAATTCAAAATAGGCGTAAAAATTATTATTATTATTATTATTTTTTTTTTGCATTACACTTCTAATTTATGTTATAGTTTAAGTATTCTTTAATTATATCCATTATAAGAATTATGGATATGCAATATTGGTTGATGTTCTTCCATAAATCCAGCAATGAACATGTAACAAGGAACGTCACTAAAAAGAAAATAACATTACTTTCGACACCACTACACAAGCATTGTTTTAACCTTTTTAGCCGAACGTTAACGTTACTCTGTCAACAGCCTATTGTCTAAATTACCAAGCTAACGTTACGTAAACAGAGCGAACATGAGAGCACCCGACTGCAGACGTCAATAATGCAGCGTAATTAGGGGTGGGCGATATGGAAAAAAATATCATATCACGATTTTTTCTGAAGAAATCACGATTCACGATTTTTATCCCGATTCTTCTTCAAGTTGGTTCTTTAAGACTATTTCGCAAATTACAGAGGTAGGGGTGGGCGTTATGGCAAAAATGTCATATTACGATTTTGTTTCAAAAATATCAGGATTTTATCATGATTCTTTGTCATTGATTTTACTATTTTTGCAAGTCTGAGCAGTACAGACAAACTAATTAGCCTTTTTATAAAAACAAAGCCTTTCAAGGTAACAAAGTATAAAATAAAGAAGGGCAGATATTTAGACCAAAATGAGCAAAGATAAAAATCTGTGTCAATTTATCTTTGTTATTCGAATAGATACACATTACAAAAACATAATATAGTTTTTATTTTTCAGGAAGAGCAGGTGTATTCAGCAGTATTGAATTAACAAACATGAAAGGTGAAACACTATATACTTCTACACTACATACATCATTTACTC
>JAUCMR010000089.1:17380-40485 GCA_032357425.1 Enteromius argenteus
GTTTGAGAGGTAACTCATCCTTTTACCATATATACAATTTTAGATGCAATAATATGAATATGATTTAATGAGCTTTTGAAAGGCTAAGGTGCTTTGACACGAGCACCACGAACACGGACGCTGCCGATAGGCTAATTCTGTCATGTGACACTGCATTTATTTGCATTTAAGCCCTTTTTCTCGACAAAAGGTGTTTCCAAAAATTTTTTTGCGACATTTAAAGTACCGATATAGAATTTATGCGCTAAAGTTAAACGGAAAAATACTGTGTCGACATTTATAAAATGTTATCGATAATTAGCATTTCCATCAGCTATATCGGTAAAAAATTTGAAGCGCTAAATATTTTTCGCAAAAATGCCTTGGATGGAAACTTGGCTAAAGACGCTAGCATCCTAGTTTCTTAAAAGAAAATTAAAAATCTAAAAAACACTACTTTACATCAAGTTGTATATGACAAAACAAAAATATATAAATGAAACGGGTGGATAAAATCCCATAGATAAACACTGAACGAGGAAGATGCGTATTTCAAAAGACCACAGTAACTCGAAGGATGCCCTAGCAACCACATGCTAAAATATACTTTAAAAAAGAATGTCTTAGCAACACCCTGGCAATGACCCTAGCATCATGAAATGAAATGAAATAAATAGCACTACTCTTTTCAGATTGCATCATTAGATACAACGTTTAAATACATTAATAAAAGTAAATAAATGTAAACATATGAACATAAATCAAACCGTTTTATATTCAATTATCGTCCTATTTCAGTTAAAATTTCTAGCAATTTTCTAGCTATTTCTAGCACCAGCAAAAATGCACAGAGGAAATACCAATTTTTTTTGTGTGTGTGCCATGATATGTTTTGAAGTGTCTTGGAGTGTAGATATCACTGTAGCTTGACTCTCCCCAGCACTCAAGCGTAAGGTATGTCTGGCCATCAGCACGCTCTCATTTCTAATGCATCCTCAATCTGTGCAGACAGAAGAGCAGAATTCAGCATCCATCACCCCAGATACTGTATCCTGGAGTGCTGCGTGCTGCGCAGAGCCAGGGGCTTACAAAGTTCATAACCATCTGTTTCAATTACAACACATATGCATCTCATTACCAACACCCACGAGCTCAGAGCGTGACGTCAGCACCGTCCTCTAGAGCAGCGCGAGCGTTTATGGTGGCAGCAGTCACTCTGTGTTAGACTGCATCGATGTAAATCCCCATGATCCACTCTGGTAAAGCTCATTCTGATGTATTTCTCCATTCCAGATTCAACACCCGTGACCAAATACTGCTGAAGTCAGTCATCTCAGTATTAGTCCCCTCACTGACCGTCTGATGCAAACCACATGCAAACATGCAACCAAATGACTGATTGACTTTCTGCAACTCTTACGAGTTTAGAGACGTACCAGTTCACCCAAATCACCCAGAACCCGTTTGATGCACAGAACTAGTCACTGCATCTTCCAGGTTAACTGGATATAGCCATGAGAAGACGGATAGACAGTAATACTGCTCACACACATTTTATTGACGTTTTTTCACCAAGCGACATTACTGTGCACTTATTTCAACAGGTTTCTACACCGGTCGATTATGGACCCTTCTCAAAGACTTTATTTTCATTTTTAAAAATGTAATGCACATTATAACACTATGTAATTATGCAATTATGTTTTTTTAGAAATCTAGTTAATGCAGCTGCGTAAGTGTTTCTAATGCAACTGCTGAAATGCACTTGCATTAGAAACACTTTCACATCTTTCTCTCTTTTGACCAACGGGTTTCTATATTCACGTATACAAGTATATATTTTCTCTGTTACTGTTTCTTTTGTTATTATATTATTTTTTAAATATATATGACCCTGTAGCACAAAATAGTAGCACAGATATATTTGTATCAATAGCCAACAATACATTGTATGGGTCAAAATTATCAATTTTTCATTTTATGCCAACAACCATTTTCTCAATATCTAAGATTCCAGATTTTTTAAATAGTTGTATCTCATCCAAATATTGTCCAATCCTAACAAACCGAAATCTTATTTATTCAGTTTTTGAATGATGCATAAATCTCACTTTCAAAAAAATCTACCCTTCTGACTGGTTTTGTGATTCAGGGTCACATATATATACACACATATACACATTTTTTTCATTTTTTCCACATTGTTTTGCACTAAAAAACACTATTGATTTAATGATTTTACTTTTGTTAATTTTTCTTTTCTATTACAGCAAATGGAAATGCAAAATGCAAAAAGTCATATTTGTTATAGTTTCCATTTGCCATGATAGAAGTCTGTTAACCATGATGATTTCTGATTTGGAAATGTAAAAAGGGTCTGTAGTGGTTCAGATAAATCCGACCCTAAACGCCGCTAAAGACCGTGACTGGTCGCTTCACCTGTCAATCAGCCAATCTGTTCCTGTCTAATACCAGATAAAAGCTCTGTCAAGGATAAGGCTGATCAACCCCACAAGCTCCATGTGATAAAGCAACACTCAATAAAAGCTTTTGGTCCCAAACCTGCACATATTAAACATCAATACATTTCTGAAATTTCAAGCATGATTAGACTGCAGCAATAAAATAGAAAATAAATAAATAATTCCACTTTCAACACAAATCCACTAGTATAAAAAGTGACTTGCACAGTGGAACAACCATGCATACATTCTCCCAGAGATATCAAAATACCTTCACCTTAATTGATTTGCATGTTCTCCTCACTTGGTTCACCCTCACTTGGTGTTTATCTGGTTAGCAAGCAGATCTCACCTCCTGACCAACTACAAAATGCCCAAAACCCCGGCAACCAGACCAGCCTGATTGGAAAGCCATGCTTGTCTTTGATATGTTTTTTCTAAGCAGTAGTAGATCTGCAGCGCGTCGGACGCCAGCTTAATCTGCGTCGCGTCTCGATCGCGTTATGTGGCGTCAAACGAGATACATGATACCTTTAATTAAGTACCTGAACTTCCGCGCATTAATAAAGTTTTTTTTAACGTTTTGTAAATATTTAGGCTATTAATGCCAATTAAATAGCCTACTGTGAATAATATCTATATTATTATAAATAAGTGAACAGTCTTATATGTGATCATAATTGATCTATTATTTGACACGAAGGCTTAAAACACACGACATTAAACAGTGCAAGTGTTTCTCCTGTCGCCACAAACCGCTGCTGCGCATCCGACCCATTGAAATACATGAGTTAGTGTGTACTACAGTAATAGACACTTACATCGAGACAAAACCGGTCATTTGGAGACTATGTTTGAAGTAAGATACTCCGGATCATATAAACTCCATCTAACCCATTCGATGCATAAAACTCCTTCACGTTATCTGTTGCGTTAATGAATCAATTACCCTCTGAGACTGACATATTATACATTAATACACCATCCACACATAATATAACAAACTACATCAACTAAAATCATAAAACAACATCAGATTAATTAGTCTGGTTGGCACAAAGCAAAGTTCCTCCTCAACTTACTGCCGTTATTCCAGTCAGAGGACCGCGCGCGGAGACATATCCAAGGGAAAAAAGTCTTTATTTACCTCAGATTACCGAGAATAATATGAATAACGTGATACTCGCCTTTGCTGAGGGAGCCTGTGATGAAGTAAAAGATGAGATACAGCGGTAAAATCATTCCAATAGTGTGTGAGCCCCGCAGATCCATGATGCGCGACTGATGCTGGAATGAGACTGAGACTCTCCTCAGCGCGAGGCTCCGGGAGCGAGCGAGAGCGCGCGCGGGTGCGTGAGTGAATACGTGTGTGTGTGTGCGTTCGGTGCTCTCAGTGGCTCTTTCACGCCATCCTGCTGCCGAAAACATCTGAATACGGTCTGCGTGAAACACACACACACACACTGACACTCTGACAAACACA
The DNA here is from genome assembly GCA_032357425.1 of Enteromius argenteus. Classification (NCBI taxonomy): domain Eukaryota; kingdom Metazoa; phylum Chordata; class Actinopteri; order Cypriniformes; family Cyprinidae; genus Enteromius; species Enteromius argenteus. Next base: position 21,305 of record JAUCMR010000089.1, read on the forward strand.
CAACCACACACACAAACTCGCACACACACACACACACACACACACACGGCACCGGCCGGTGCACAAAACTGCTGCTGCATTAATTTAATCTCATCAGGTTGTAAGGAGAATCAGCAATGCTGTCAAATATCACTTTAATATTCAAACTAAAGGCGCCAATGAGAAATTACAAATGAAATTGAAATTCCAGTTTAAATTGAAATGTAAATAATACATAAAAAGAATGAAAACAGACTTAAATATATAGTAGCCTACAACTGTAACCGTGTGTGTGTTACTGATTTAGCTTTCAACAATTTTAAATTTTCCAGTATGACTTAAAAAGTATTTTTTTTAATAGCACAGATTATTTAAAATGACAAACATAGAAAAGTGCATTGAATTCTTTATATAAAATAATTTTAAAAACGTCATGATAAATAAATGCTGGCAGTGGTGTTAATTGTTTTGACAAGTCTTCAACTGAGTTACTTATTTCCCAGAAACATTTTCATATTAACATTAAATGTTTGAAAGACACAAACAGAAAGTGTATTAAATTCAAACATTTTAAATTTAATAATTTAACTTGCATTAAAAAAGTTAATTTTTCTCCCTATAAAGTTATCTAAAATAATGCGGTGGGGTATTATGTTGATTGATAAATAAATGCAGGATGTGTTAATTGTTTTGACTTGAACTAGTCATGCAAAAAATAACAAATGGCATAATTAGTCAGATTTAATGGTGTAATCTTTTATGTTTTTCACAATATCTTTGATTCAGTATATTCCTTGTCAATCCGATTCATCATCCGGTGTGTTGTGGTCGATATCGATTCATATTCATGAACTGCTTGACATCTGAATGACATTTTGATCTGATTGAAGGGGTTATAATCAAATCAATAGGAAAATAAACTAAGCATGTAAATATTGGAATCTGACTTTAACCTTCAGATTAAAAAGAACTGTGGTGCATATGTTTAACAAAGGCAGATTTGCATACTTAGTCTGAATGTGCAGCGGTTTCAGATGTTAGTTTGCTTTGTTGCATGGTTCTTGGCTAGAATAAGCTGCAAAGTGAACCAGACATTCATCCTGAAGTCTGACACTATACAGGAGATATACAGTATCTATCAGAGTCACACTGATTCAATTCCCAATGTAAAACCTCATTATAAAAATTACAATTATAAAAGCTCATGTGCAAGCGTTAAATCAGTGGAGTGAATCAGCGCACCCAGTTAACCCATGCATGTGACCGTACTGTACCCGCTTCAATAAGCAGATGCACAGCTGAGCGCTGATCATATGATTTATAATAACAGAGCTGTGGAGATAATCAACATCAGAACTGCTGAGACTGAGGTGAAGCATCTCATCAGCCGCAGTACATCTGCGAGACACAAACAAACACACACACACACACACACTCTCTCTCTCTCCCACACACACAAACACAGCAGGACAGGGTGACTTTAAAAGAATAAATCACACACAAAAAAGTTTCCTGGGGAACACAAAAAAAAGACATTTTGAATTATGCAGCTCTTTTTTTTGTTCAAAAACAATTCAGTGACCAAACAGAAAAAAGTGTAACAGAAGTGATTCATATGGAAAGCCATTTCTACCACAGAAAATATGAAGCAATTATATATATACTGTATATATACAGCTGATATATATATATATATATATATATATATATATACACACATTCTGTTTTTGGGTGTAATCCATTACTAATTACTGTACTAATTACTCTTTTCCCTTGAAGAAAGTAAAGAAAGTGGTTCATTTCTGCAGTTACAGTTACTTAGCATGTAACTGCATTAAACAGACTATAGAACGGTTGATTTAACATCAAAATTTAATATTGAATTTTAAAATATGTTTTTAATGCAACCTCCTTCCATTAAATACTTTAGCCAGTTCCAGAATGATATTTGATGTTATATTATTTATTTGAAAAAAATTAAAAGAGGTCAAAAAACTTGTACTGTTTTAACTGGTAGAGGTTGATATATAAAAAGTAATAATTAAAGCAATACTCTTTAGAGAGAGTATAATGTAAGTACATTGTTAAAGATGTAATTAGAAGCTATAATAAACTTTTTAGGAAATTTATCCAACACTGCTGCCATAGAATAAAAAAATAAAAAGGGTAATTGTGATTTTTTTTATCTCACAATTCAGACATTTTTCTTCAGAAATTAGTTTTTATATTGCAATTCTCAGTATATCTCACAATTCAGATTTTTTGCAATACTGCTTTTATATCTCGCAATTCTGACTTTATTCTTAAAATTGTGAGATAAAAGTCTGCTTTTGCAGATATAAACTCACAAATTCTCAGGTAAAAACTTATATTTCACAATTATGACTTCTGATTTCACATCTTAAAATGTTGTTGTTTTCTCTCCACCATGGAATAAAAATAAAAAGGTAGCAGCTTGTTATCTAAAACTAGTTTCCAAGGACTCAACATATAGTGCACTACTATACATTAGAAGATTTCTTTGTTTGATGATCATGAATTACTCATAATTACTTACTGAAAATATGGAAACGTGATTCCTTCTTACAAGTTTCATATCTGAAGGACAGCCACTGTTGTTGGATGAGTTAATAAAATTATACCAGTAATTGTGCATGTCAAAGTAAATGTTCTACATTACAGAAAAATGTGTTTCATGTCAAAGCAAATTAATCCAGATTTATATTTATATTATACATGCTGGTGAATTGTGATTTCATACTGTACTGTGAAAATCTGTATTACTTTAGGGCATGTGAACCGAAATGTAACCCAATCAGGACTTTAACGTGTGTGTAATAAGTTTCATGAAAGTTTTGCATTGTTTTGTTGTTTTGAGCGTTGGATTTGTTTTTATATTTGAGTTAGCTGATGTTTCACAGAGAACAATATCCAAATATATCCGGCATGGCCGTGGTTGAGATTATTCTGAGCAAAGAAAGCCACTTCATTCACCTGAATTATTCAGTTCTTCACAAGGGTTTGGACAAACTGAAAAAGCTTTTAGCTAGACCATTACACGGAAAAAACAGTGTTTGAGAGGCCATGAGTCTTTGACACATTCAGAGGAGAGTAAGAAGCACAATAATACTGCATAATCAGGAAAATATTCTGTGAAGTGTGTCGAAAACTGCTAGCAAATGGGCAAATATTATGAAAACTGTCAAGAACATCCAGTTCCAGCTAATAATTCAAAATAAATAAATAAAAAGTAAATAAATAAATAGATTTAATGAATCATAATACATTGCATTAATAATAATAATAATGATAATAATAATATGCAGTAAAATGTTTCAAATCAAAGCAAATTAAGATTTAAATAAATGTTAATATTTATAATATTTATAAATATAAATATGAAGATAAATTATAATATATAGGCCTATAAGTAGGTATATATATATATATATATACAAGGCATTTATAAGCAATATCAATGTAAAATAAAATAGAATCTATTGTTTTAATGACAATTACACATAGCTGCCTTTAAATTCTCATTATAGTAAAGCAAAAAATTAAATATTTATTATTATTATTATTATTATTATTGTTACCTACTTTTTTGCATTACTATGAGAATTTAAAACAATGTAGATTCTTAAAATATGCTTAATCTTATATTGATTTTGCTTATATATGCTTAATACATTATTATTGTAAAGCCAATTTCCATTACAAAATAGAATTTTAATTAAATTGCAAATTGCCATTATCAAAAGCCTAATGGCTTTGAAAACAGGATTCACATTCTTTGATCTATATTTCTTTTCATCTTGATTTTGAGGGTGAAATATGACTCATTGGTTCATGAAATGAAAACACAATCAAAGAATCTGAGGCTAATTGCTGAAGAGTCGCTGGGAAACATCAAGTCCTGTTTTTCTGTCTCCATTCATGAGCCTCACGGTCGAGTGAAGCACTGACAGACGGCGCTCACTGGACTATTAAACAGACATATTAGATGTCCTCACAGGTATAAAGGCTATTAAACAGTAGTGAGAGGCCAGAGCTCTTCTCCTCTAAAGAGGACCTTCTGTCAGGTTAACCATCATCTGCGGGTTACAGGAGCACTGCTGCACCTACGGCTCTATTACAACACACATCTGTGCAAAACTGACTCTAAATAACAGGCTGTAGAAGTGAGTCAACAAATTCATTATGTACTATATCATATAAAATAGAATGCCAGAATAAAGCCAAGTTAAAATCACTTTGATCACATACAGGTATGGCACTGTTTTATTAAAAAGAATTTATAAAATAATCCTTTATTTATAATATTATCTTTTATTATCATAATATCTACTGTACTTTGGAAATGAGTCACGCAGTCAGAATACAAATGAAAAATTTGCATATGTAGTAGACTACATGTGTGGAGTAAAAACATATAGGCCTGTCCCATGAAAATGCATATTATTAGTGAACTGAATACAGAAATTGGCTTTGGCATGCATATGATATACACATGTTTGACAAGCATATAATATGCATACCTCTCAACCCTGATACACACTGTTGATACAAAATCTAAAACAACAGCGTCATACATGGCTGAAGAGCAGACAAACTAATTGATTTAAAGCATTTTACTAGCAAACAGTTAAGAAAAGACCATGTATTTTAAAAAAATGATTTTTCGGAACGTCAGAATCATTTGATTCAGATTTGGCTTTTGAATCTCTTTCTGTCTTTCCAATCAAACCTCAAAACATTTAGGCTTTAAGCTACAGTTAAAAGAGAACACAAAGAGAAAAAAGAAAGAAAAGGTATACAGATAAAAGATAAAAATGATTATGTTAAAAGTGTAGTGACCATGTTTTTTGGGGGTTTTTTTTGGGTTACTGTAAGAAAAAAAACATGCTTAATTTAGCGTTTATTTCATTTACTTATTTTTGTATTAAAAAAAACAAACCAAAAAAAAGGGATGTGTTTTATAAAGGATGTGTTGCCAGATTAACACACACACACATAAAAATGAAAAATACATTTACATCTTAAAATGACTCAATGGACGAATAAAGTGTAAATAGTTTTTATTGCTTTAGGATTAACAGAACTTTGGAAAGTAAAATATACAGTAGATAAACATATATATATATATATATATATATATTTTTCAATTTGTGTATAACGTGTATATGTAGATATAAGTTTAAATATGTAAATATATATGTATCTTAACTATATTTTTATTTTATTTTAACATATTTCATTTATATTCAGTTTATATTCTATACACACACACACGTCACATCTAATCCTTGAGAAATCACCCGGTGGTATTGTCATCACGTCCTGTGATGTGTGTCCAGATAAAGCTCGTCTGTGATTGACATGCAGCAGACGCCAGCAGACCAGCGATGAGAAACTAAATCACTTATTGTCTCTCAGGAGGACCGTTCCAGCCCAGACCTCTCCACAAAACCTCAGAGGAACTCCACGGCGCAGTGTGTGTGTGTGTGTGTGTGCGCTGTTACGCTGAAGAAACACAAACACAAACTAATGACAGAGTTATTTGGACCAAAGCCACTAGAATACCTGTGTGCTTGTGAATCCAGACGAGGATGAAGAGTAAAGAGGTGGTTTGTTTTTTTAGACATATCGCTGTGTGTGTATTTCATAGATCTATTTTCTTTTTCTGCTCTATTTCAGCAGCACCCTAGTTTATTGCACACCATGACAGGTGCATAAGCCTGCATAAGTATTATTTTACATTTTCATTTTACTGTCAATTTTACAGTAAACTATTTTGATTTATTAAACAAACACAAGCAGCAGTCACTGTTTCTGTGGTATAATTTGATGATGAGTTTATTGTTGCCAGTTTAGTTTTTCTAATTAGAAGCAAATGTTTTTGCACCCTAAATGTACAGAACAACAACTGTCAAGCTACAAAAATGTCAAAATAATTGCCCTCATGAGTGGCGCGTTATATTCCTAGCCTTTTGAGATCCTATAACAGGTTTTGAAAGTAACACACCCAAATTGAAGTTGTTATTTACTGCAAAGCACTTCTCAAATCTTACTTGCACAATGCATTTTTGATGTTTCAAGTCTGAATATTCAGATTTAGGCCCAATCCCAATTCTATTTTCTACCTCTTTGCCTACCCCTCGCCCCTTCCCCTTGCCCCTTGAAATGAAGTGGAAAGGTGAAGGGTTAAAAATTTTCCCCTAAGAAATGGGACACCACTACTACACTGTTATACGTCATCATCCATTGTCACTAGCTCCTAACGTTACGTCAGAGGACATGCGCTGATGTTTATCACAAATTCCAAGATGTCGCCATCAGTCATAGCAGTTGTGTGGATTGCAGCAATTTTTTTTGCTTTTTTGCTTATTTTGACTTTTAAAAAAGTTGTTCGTTTTCACTTCGAAACATATGAGCCTTCGGGTATCCTCAGCTGTCCCTATACAGAATATAATTTACAAAAATGTTGTCAAGTTGCAATAAGTACGAATAGTGTGAGCAACGTTCATTTACATGTACATATATGGCCGTAAGCAAAACAAAACAATGCGTTACCACATGTAGTCAAGTCACCGGGTATATGACATAAAAATAAATTTCCTAATATTGCGCAATCAGTGCTATCCGCTAGCAAACTTTAGCGATTTTTTTGCAAACAAGACTGATGGTAATATACATATAATGAAAAATTGTCATAAAAATCCTTATTAATGGCAAAAATTACTTATATTTATGGGTCTGCTTGCTCGAGTGAGCAGCCATGTTGGAAATTTCTCTTAGCCCTTCGTTTGAAGTGAGGTCCCGAAAAATCTTCGTTTGGAGGGCTATCTAGCCCTTCCCCTTCCCCTTCCCCCTCCAACCAAAAGAGAATTGAGACACCCCTACCCCTACACGTGAACGCGCCAAACAGAGGGGTAGGGGAGAGTGTAGGGGTAAGGGGTAGAATTGGGATTGGGCCTTAAGCTTTAATGAGGAAACTTTTCAAAACAAAGCAATTATTTCACACAAAGAATCACTGAAAAAAATATGACGTAGGATTTACTTTGAAACAATTTGCACTAAGAAACTGCTAGTGAACTTCACAAATTACAAAGCAACAGCAAACAGCGAATAACACTTTTTTTAAATACAATAAATAAAATTGTATTTTCTTGTAAAACATACTCTAATAATCTTTATGTACAACAATGAAAAATCATTTTTTACAGTGTATATGCATTGCAATATCTCAATATTCGTGGTTCCTTTGACAGTTCCTGGTCACATTATTTATATTCAACATCTCTTATGTTCACTGCAAGAAATAATAAATAACTTACAAAAGCAGCTTATTAAGTCTGAAGCTTTTTGAGAAAAAACATCTCATTTCTGACGCTTTAAACACTGCTCTGAAGAACCTGCTTGCTTTGTAATGATCATCTTACAGCAAGAAACTGTTTTTTTGTTGTTGTTTGTTTTTGTTTTTAATGCACTGGTCAAAATACAAGCAATTTGACTTTTTTTATCATGTGCTCTACCAGACGAGTAGGAAGAAAAACATCCAATACACTATTACCGGTTTATTTTATTGCACTTTTACAGTATTTGTGTCTACAGATTGAAATTATAATGCATATCTTTAAAGATTTTATTTTTTTAACAACTAATTCATTTTTCCTTCACTTCAGCAGCACTTACAGCAAAATTTACTGTTTTTTTCATAATGATATTCTGAACATCTTTAATATGTCTACAAAATCAAACAAGAATTTAGAACTTGGCTTTTGCAATGATTTATTCAAATTAGTGCATATTTAATTAGATGATGCATCATTAGCATTTCTAATAAATGTTTCAGAAATATTGCAATACAAAAATGCCAGCAATTTTTAATATAATCATCTAATTAGGATGATATTTCTCTTGACAAAATAATTAAAAACTGCTTTTGCTAACCTTTAAATAACTTATGTGAAGACTGTAAACAGACATGTCCACCATCATTTTCTCCTGTACTTTCTGACATTAGCAGCGTGTGTGAATGAACATGTCCGCAGCGAGTCTTAGAGGGAATGGAGTTTCACAGGAGCGAGTTTGTTCCTCCGGCTCCCCGTTGAGCTCAGTGACTCGGATCACAGTTGTGCTTCTTTTTTCTGATGGCTATTTCGGCTATTTCCCATGGTAACGCCCTATCCGACAACAACAGGCATGCTGAAAGGGGCTCTTAAAAGAGTAACGTGACACGAATGTAGATCAATGCAGCCTCAGAAGACGAGCTTCACTACAGAGCTCCAGAAAAAGCCCAGCACTGCTTTCAACACCAAAATTAGACTGTTCCTGATGCTGCCGCACTATAAATCAACCAAACCACCCTCACACCAACAAAGCAAACTTCCAATAGCCTCTGAGTGCACTAAAGATATATATTTCCCTTCCCAAACACCCTGTGATTTATACTTTACTGTAATCAAACTCATTTGCATTTCACACACTCTTGTGAGCACAAGATCCCGCCATCGCATGTAAACAGCGGAATGCTGTATGCAAACATTAATACAGGATTATCAGATGATGCTTCAATGTGTTTGAATTTTTGTGGGAACAAGTGGATGTGGCATCAATCTGCAACAATGATGCAGCTCCGCTCGATTATTAATCACTCCTGTATTCATGCATATTCCAGGCACATACAAGCAAGAACAATTATTTAGATATTAGCAAAGGAATACGCAAAATCCATGTGTGTGTGCTGAAAGGCTCAAGGACAATCTGAAAACGTGATAATGTGAACTGAATGAGAAGCGTTGAAGGTAATGAGTGTTAATTAGATTCGTTTTTGGAAGTCATGAGCAAAATAGCGTGCTACATTTTTTGAATTTGCACTTTGATGCCCGAGTAACTTTTTCAAATATTATATTAACATATTTAAAAGCATTCAGAGAATAACTATTTTTTTTTAAATTTACTGATGAATTTGACTGAACATCTGACGTCTTATCAAGAACACTGTAAAAAAAAATGAGAAAAAAATTAGTTTTCAAGGTTGCAAATAAAACAGATTATTGGAATACATTTTGCAAGAAAATACAATTTCAGTCTTTCTACTTCCAAATGCCATGTTTCTTCTTGTTTCTCTGTAATTAATTGTAAAATAGCAATTTCTAAAACATTTTTTTTCAAGTGTAGATCAAGAAAACAACATGGATGAAAAAGTGAAATTTCAAATGAAAAAATCACGTTATATTCTTTTTATTAAATGTAATGCAAATGTAAAAAAAAAATACCTTAAATATATATATATATATATTTATCTTTTGTTTTTTTTACACACATTTTTTAAGTTTTTACTCGCAAATTATGTAACAATAAAGTTCAAATAAGTACACTTTTATTTATGTAAATATTAATTATTTGTGCTTAAGTTTAATTGATATATGACACACTTTAAAAATGTTTGCAATATGCGCATTGTAATGTATAATATTTAACTTTACATGTTATATAATTATTTCACAATTATTCACTTTTATTGCATTCTTTTATTAAAGTGATTAATTTTTATTCAGGTAACATTCATCACTAAATGTTTGACGTCATCAATCCTTCTTATTTTTCATCCGCCTGTCTTACGGAGACAATCTTCACCAATCAATTCTTCACAGATAAAACCAAATCCTGTGTGATGAATTTCCTGTTTGACTCAGAAATAAATCACATTATGGAAGAAACACAGGATTTTGATTTGAAAAGCAACATTTCTCAAAGAAATTGTTGAAAACATGAAGCTATTTTAAGGGCAGCTCAACCTAAAACACACACACACACAGCTTGTTCTCGACTTTGCCAGTGTTTTATGTCTAAGCTTAGATTAACAGCTTTTAATTTCAAGCCCTCCGTCACCTTCAGTCATTTATACCTGTCTCCATCACTGCCCTGCTGTCATACATCACAATCACATTCAGCCCAAAAAATACTTTGCTTACATTACCCTTTACTCAGGAATAAATTACATCCAAATCGATGCTTAGCCGTTGGCTTCAGCGTCTGTGGCCAGATCAATCCCGGTCTGGTTGTTTACTGATGATAATGGAAGAAGCTCTGAGTTACTCAAAGCTGCTGTTAAAAAAAAGCATGTGTTTTGTGTGTTTTGATGCTTTTACGGTCCGCAGGGCAGCCGCTGTTTGTGCTTTAGTAAAACTTACAGTTGTGTGAGGAAAAGGGCCAAAGATCAAGGTTCTTCTTTTTTTCAATACAGAAAGTAATTCATCCTTTGGGAACGAGGGGCATTTCATAGGCCGCACTGTAAATTAGATGGCGTCTGAATGGAGGTCATTCGGTGGACGCGCCACTCGAGTCTGGAAAGCCTCCGAACGCGGCGAACGCTGAATTTGTGGTCTAACTGCATGTTGCTTTTAAAGACCAAATAAATTCATGGTCCACAATTCACAAAGCACAGCAGAAGAACATAAAACCCAGAAGGCTTCGCTGTACTAATTTATGACAGTCCTTTACCATTCAAGGAGAGATCCGGAGATATTATTTACACGGGCCGCCCAGAGCACAAAAGAGATGAGATTCAAAAAAGTAGAGATTTATAACTGGAAACAAAAAAACAACACAATATGATCTAAAGAATAATTACCTGAATATTGTAATTCCTTAACTCCATTGGAGCACTTTGAAGGTCACGTCCCAACCGGATTAAGAAAGAATCGCACGAAAAACAGCAATCTGAAACATGAATGAAAACATAATGAGAGGCTCTGCATATTACACCAATTAATCTGACAGACATGGAACCAAAACAAATCACACGACACCTGCATTCAGCACACGCTTCCTTTCACACAAGACCTGTCAGCATCCAAACCATCAACTATTTCCTCCAGATATCACACAGTACCAGAACAGATCAGGGTGAAGAGGCAAAAAATGTGTTTCTGTCGAGCTGTTCGCTGACTCAGAGTCTTAAAGCTCAAAAAATATAATCAAGAAACAAAAAAGTGACACATATTGCACACTACACTGCCACATAAGAAAATATCATTCTCATAGTAAGCCATAATTAGTAGACAGAATGTCAACATAAGGACATATACTAAATTACAATTATGAGATAGAAGTCATGACATCTGAGATAAAACATGACGTGATCCCAAAAAAGTCATAACTATATAAGTGGTCAGAAGTATGAGATAAACTTGAAATTTAGATGAAAAATCATAAACATGTATGAAATGAGATCTATCAAATTTATGATTTACAAAAATGATCATTATGATAAGTCAAAACTGTGACTTACAAAATTCTGAAGTCATTTGGACATCAATTTCTGTCACATATTTAAAAAAAAAAATCATACTAAGTTATGAGAACGTCTAGGTTACGAACGTAACCCACGTTCCCTGAAGGAGGGAACGGAGACGTTACATATGGGAACCTCGAAGTGATTCGACTGAAAGGGTAACAACTGTTATGACAAAGTGAAAATAAAGATAAAGCCATAAATTGACAAAAATGTCATAAAGAGATGGGAAAAAAATCAACATTATGATATACAAAATTGTAATTATGAGAAATTTCAGAGATTCACTTTCAATAAACAGTCAAAATTATGAGAGAAGTTAAAATTGAGATAAGCTATAACATACTGTAAGTCAATTATGAGACAAAGTTGAAATTGAGACAAATGTTATCAAAGACAAAAAATCACAATGTTAGGTCATAATCATAAGATATAAAGTCAAAATTGACTAATGACACACAATTCATAACTTTGTGATAAAAAGTTAAAACTGACATAAATCATGAAAAAAACTTAATTATGAGATAAGTCCAAATGAAGATAAAAAATTTTAAATATGACAAAGTCACAATATTAAGTCATAATTATGAGGCAGAAACTCCTGGCCATTTATCTCATAGTTATGACTTTTTTGGCATTGTGATGTTTAATCTCAATTGTCATGCTTCTCTCAGTTTCACTTAGTATTTTTGTAAAAATGACACATAAAGTAAAAAAAAACTCACAATTGATTTCTCATAACTTTGACTTTTATCTCATAATTGTGATTTAGTCATAATTTAGACCAACCATACCAGTCTACTAATACTCTGCTAGCACTCTATTGAGAGTTAGTAGATATGTAGGTGCAATGTTACTTATAATCAACAGAATATGTTAAAGGGACCATTAAAATAAAGTGAAACCGATCAATCAAATTTATGATTTACAAAAATGATCATTATGAGATAAGTCAAAACTGTGACATAGGAAATCAGTTGGAAATCAATTTCTGTCACATATTGTTTTAAAAATCATGCTTGTGTAGATACTAAGTTATGACTACAACTGTTATGAGATAAAGTGAAAATCAAGATAAAGTCATAAATGATCAAAAATATCATAATGAGATGGAAAAATCAACATTATGATATACAAAATTGTAATTATGAGAGAGAAGTCATAATTATGAGAGAAGTTAAAATTGAGATAAGTTATAACATACTGTAAGTCAATTATGAGATAAAGTTGAAATTGAGACAAATGTTATCAAAGACAAAAAATCACAATGTTAGGTCATAATCATAAGATATAAAGTCAAAATTGACTAATGACACACAAGTCATAACTTTGTGATAAAAAGTTAAAACTGACATAAATCATGAAAAAAACTTAATTATGAGATAAGTCCAAATAAAGGTAAAAAGTTATAAATACGACAGTCACAATATTAAGTTAATTATGAGGCAGAACGTCAAAATGATGACTAAATCACAATTATGAGATAAAAAGTCAAAGTTATGAGAAATCAATTGTTAGTTTTTTTTACTTTATGTGTCATCATTTTGTTAATTATGATTCATAATTATGACTTCTTATTTCTTCTTATTTATAATTATAAGTCCAAAAAAGTATTCAGATTTGTTTAACTGTGACTTTCCAGAGGTTTGGGGGAAGTTTGACAGTGTAGGAAAGATCAGAAGGTTGTGTGTGTATGTACAGTCGTACTGTAGAAGCGCTGTGTGTTTTCTGTCTCTCTGTAATTAAGATCAGCTGGATTTGTTCTGTGCATTGAGAGTAGAAGTCGGCCAGCTGCTCCGTGAGGAAATGCTAAAGGACACAGGTGTCTGAAACTAATGTGAGTGGCATTTAAACTTCAGCGTGAAGAGGGATCTGCCTCGCCGCGCTGTATAAATGTCAGCCAAGTACGCGCTTTATGAGAAAATGCAACGTGTCTATGCGCTGTAATTTTCCCAGAACAAATATTCCTGCGAAACCTCCAACAAAAGCCATTAGAGGGAAGCAACTGGGAATTATTTCAAGCGCTCAGCTCTTTTAGCTTCAGACCCTGTCTGACAGCTCATGACATGACGCGGGGTCAGCGTGTCCGCTGCCGCTAACATACTGCCATTTTACATGAATTATATGAGAGGAAAAAAACTAATTGAGTTGATGCATTTGCCCTTTAAAGACATGCAACTGATATGCAGGACAAGCTAAAATAACACAAGAGAAGTGCATATTAAATATTATTATAAATTGGATATTTCCTGTTCCTCACACACTTTATTCATATCAATTTAATATTTACATATTTACATAAATGTTTTTAAACTATGAGATAAAATAAAAACCGAGATAAAAAAGTAATGTTGTTATGAGAAAGTCATAATTATGAGATAAAAGTGACATGACTTGGATGTGATGTTAAATACCAAGTGAAATAATCATTAAAAAAAATATCTAAATCATGAGGTAAGACAATTATGACAAGTTCAGTGTCATCATTTTCATAAGAACGATTCATAATTATGAGAACTGATATGTCAGTCAAAAAAAAAGAAGAAAAGTATATGAAATATTAACATGACGAATGAATATTTCCCTGTTCCTGCATGCTCACATGAATGTAATATTTTAGGTATGCATTCTGAAAATAATAATTATGAAATAAAACATTTTTATGCAGTTGGCAGATACTTTTGTGTGACTATATTATATAAAAATAATGATAGAATCATAATTATGAGATAAAAAATTGTGATTATGACACACGACATCACAACTATGGAATAAAAAGTTGGAAAATGAAAAAGTCATAATTATGAGTTTAAAGTCTATTTTTTATATATATATATTTTTTACATTTGTCATAAATTTCAATTGATACTTTTATTCAAAGTGACACTGCATTCAATGTATACAAATATTATATGTATTTTCAATATGGTGGTGTACTGTCTGACTGTATTCTGTCAAAATTATTTTATACTGTCACTATGTTCTTTCAAAAATATGACAAGCTTGTTGACAACGTAGAGCATTCACTCATGCCTTATTGCTTAATTAAACCATATTACCACAAACTGTCTCCTGAAATCATGATTCACTGCTGAAAGGAGGCAGGAAAGTTATCAGTAGAAGAATGGCTTTATCTGTGGAATCATAATTACCTCAGAATTAGTTTGTTTTGCTGACATCTTCCCTTCAGATGTGGAGATAAACGCCTTTGGAGATCGTATCTAATGATGACAATGAGGCCAGCGGAATTACAGGATAAAATCGTCAAGATGCAAAGAACAATTCAGGAGGTTATCATCATCCAATTATGCTCAGAATATCAAACTGCTTGGATGATTTCTCAAGGATGTACATTGTGAATTTTCCAAATGCATAGCTGACTAAATTTGCTTTATACAACAAGAGCACCATGATACGGTGTCCCACAATGCACTGCACTCAACTTGACCTTCAATTCCCAGTGTGAGGAATGAACCAAAAGAAATATCAGCACTTTTTAACATCTCCTTTTTTAAGTCATTACTGGATCAGACTTCAAAAAGTTTTACACTAAATTGGATTAAAAATCAAAAAATCTGTTTGAGGTCTGTAAAAATTTAAATGTTCTGGAAAGAAGACTCTCCTGCATTTATCTGATAAAAATAACAAAAAATATTAATAAAATTGTGAATATTATTATAATTTAAAGTAGCTGTTTTCTATGTGAATATATGTTAAAATGAAATTTATTTCTGTGATGCGCAGCCGAATTTCAGCATCATTAGTCCAGTCTTCAGTGTCACAGGATCCTTCAGAAATTATACTAATATGATTCTCAAGAAACATTTTGGATTATTATCAATGTTGAAAATAGTTGTGGTGCCCAATATTTTTGTGGAAACTGATTTTTCAGGATTCTTTGACAGATCGAGACTTCAAAAGAACAGCATTTATTTGAAACAGAAATCTTCTGCAACACTATAAATGTCACTTTTGATAAATTTAATGCATCCTTGCTAAATAAAATCCCAAACTTTTGAACAGCGTATGTTGTGTATAGTGTAATACATAAAATTTCATATTTAGCATGTTTTTAATCTCATTTGATCTCAACAGCATTTATGAATCAAACAACACTGAAAGCTTTTTGTTAGATTTGTTCTGCATAAATTAAGTCATCAATGGACATTTACTGAAAAGAATACCAGTGGATGTCCAGTGTGTTTTTGGATCCCGAACACACAAGTAAGCCAAAGGAGGAACGGACATCACAGCAGGAGAATGATGGACCCAAAAACAGCTTTGGACTGAACTCAATAACTGCAGCTTGACAGAGCTTAACGCCGGAGAAAAATGACATTGGATCATCGCACTGGTCATTCATCAATGTCAGACGACTGGTCAGACGAGGGCCAGACCTGTAGCTACTCTCGGCCGTCCCGTACAAAGCCAGTGCCTTGATGTTGAGAGTCATGAACGAGCTCCGGATTTCTTCCTTATTGGTGGATTTATGCACTTCAAACAAAGAACTCAATCTTCTGAGGCCTTGGAGTGGATTTTAATGTAAACTCTGGAGGTTTTTTTGGCAACTGAGTTGTTAACAAAAGGCATAAACATGCAAGCACACACACCTCAGGCTCAGAGCTGAAATAATGGAGCTATTTGTGCCGATTCAAATGATGCTACGACATCCACAGGCGAGCGTTTTCACTCTCGAGGTCAGATATTCTACTCCACATGAATGCAACAAAACCTCCAAGAGCTGATTTCACCTTGAAATGGCTCAAAAGCTGGAGTGTGTGCTTGAAATGATGGGCATTCACACACATGAGCGCTCGGGCAAGAGGTTATCTTCTTATGAGCTTTATTCATCAGCATTAGAGGAAACTGTGCGAAATGTCATCTAAACTCTGTATCGTATAAGATAAACTTGTCTGAGATAAATAGTCAGGTTTAGTCAGGTGATTCAGTTACTATTTGACCTGAATTTGGCCACAAGAGCAAAGTAGAAGTAGAACTGCAGTTTGAATGGAGTGAAAAGAAAAGGAATTCACCCTTCGCAAAGATTGACAGACGATCTGACCAATCATAACGCAGGATCTGACATTTTGTCCAACAAACAATCCAGAGTAGATTAACATCGATGGACTTGAACTTCAGAAACGGTCTGATGTCTTTCTGTTGTTGAAACAAGATACCTTCTGATGTTCATTCAGGATTATATGATTTAATTGATTTTTGTTTTAGCAATTGTATGTGCTTATTACATTTTTGTATAGTTTGTGTAGCTTTTGTCATATTTTAGTTTTATTTTTTTTATTTCTAGTCTAATGTTTTTCTATTTTTTAGCAATTGCATGTTTTATCTATCTATCTACAGTATCTGTCTATCTATCTATCTATCTATCTCAGGTTCACTTTTCTTTCACAAACTGTGTCTCTGCATCATGTTTGCAGCCTCAATTTAAATTCATGAGTTAAACTGGAATTTAATAGTCACTCCAGAAGTAAGCATCCTAACTCCTGCAAAGCAGCACGATAACAACCAGACTAACTCTCCATCTCCAGCATCACTGGAGAATCAGTAAAAATCTAGTTTGCAGTCGTATTTTGTTCCTGCCAGAGATAAAACACACAGTCGGCCTCACAAGCGTGACAAATTTCAATAATGACTTTCCTAAAATATCCAGCGTGACTGGCCTGAATCTCAAGTTCAATCACAGCGGCGTTCAGAACAGGTCATTTCAGTCTTACCAAATATTCACAATCGGCCGTGTTAAAAACGTGTATTGTGACGTTTAATGCGCGTTGAAGCACCACAGGGGCTCTTCCCTTGATTTGATTTAATTTCCTCTCTCAAAGCCAATTTCCTCTTCCCTCTCGTCTCTGGTAGATTCTCTCTCTTCACGCTACAAACGGCTATTTCCACCGCGCCGCTCTGCTTGTCTGATCTGACACCTGTTTCCGTGCGCTAATCTGCAGGTGACAAGAGCCGGGACGCTTTGAGAAAACTATTTATCCCCCATGTAAATACCCATTACTCCCGTCCTGCAGGGAAGAGCGTCTTCTGGAGTAAATTGCTGGCCAAGCAGGGCGATGTGAGGAGAACAGAAAACACACACACATCTCCACAGACGTGACAGAGAAGACACACATGAATATTTATGAGCATCGCTTCTGTGCCCTGTGCTTCAGCTTGAGCTGTTTACTATCAGTGACCTGATATTATTCTGCACTCATCTTTAGATTGAAAACAGCAAGCAGTGATCGGAAGCTATTTATCATTTCAAAATAGTTCAGATAAATATTTTGAAAAGTTACTTACAAAATGAAGCTAGACTGACACATTGTATTTAATGTATATAGTTTATAATTAAATTGAAAATTACAAAAATAGGATGTCAGTAAGGGTGACAGTATCAAAATGAGAGAGAAAAAATGACACTAGACTAAACTAGAAAAAACTATCAAGTTGTTTAATGCTTGCTAATTCTATTTTCACTTACTGGAGTTAGTTTCACTAATATGTGATGTGGTTAAGATGCAAGTTAGTGTTATTAAAGATTAAATAGTATAATATAAAATATTATACATAGTACATGCAAAAATCTTATTTATAGAGTAAAAAAAATTATAAAAAAAAAAATATATATATATATATATATATATATAATTAATTTAACATTATTTTTTGTAACAAATTACTTTAATGCAATATAATATATATATATGTATGTATATTTATATATTAAGTTAATATAAATGATTAAATTTAAAATAATTAAAAATAATCTCACTAATTTTAAAATAATCACATTTTATATATATATATATATATATATATATATAAAAAATAATGACGATAACTTATCCTATTTATTGACTGACTGTTGTATTGTATTGGTTGCTTGTATATATATATATAAAAAATAATGACGATAACTTATCCTATTTATTGACTGACTGTTGTATTGTATTGGTTGCTTGTAAACCGATCACTAAAGAGTTAGCAGCACCACTATTTCCAGTCAGCTGCTCCTAAACACTGCTAGCGAGATCAAACCTCGCGGATGACAGCCGCAGCATTGCTTTCGTAGCTCCACACGCATCTGAAGTCCTACATTTCCATGCCAGAGTGTGTTTGCTGTGATGCATTCTGATGCCGAGACAAAGGCCACGCATCAAAAGTGTCCATAAATCATTCAGCCATCAGCCAAATAAATAAATATTCCTCTGAATGCTCTCCGATCCAAAGCGCGCTCAATCAAAGGCGTTTAGAGGCTCGTTTCGCAGCGGTGCCGGCTCTGGATGAGTCCTGCCACATAAAAGCATGATGAGAGCAGAATAAAGATGGAGCGCGGCAGATTGTCAGTCATGAAGCGTGCGAGTGACACGAGCGAGGACGACAGTTTAAGACCCTTCTGTGATTCCTTGCAGGAGCGTCAAGCACCAGAGATCACCCCCAGCGCTCCCCACAACTACAATTATTAGATAACTCATTTGTTCAAAGATATGCTAATTTATACGCCTCCCGTGACTAATTGCAGATTTAATTTTCTGCTTTATTTTGATGTAGAAACGCTGGCTGTCTTTCTCAAACTCAAGCGAACTTTAGTGTCTTATTTTTGTCCTGCTCAGTGTCTAATACACACACATATATTATGTAATCAACAACTTTTATTTTGGATGTCGCGATTCATCATTGACAACACTAATATATTCAGTTCTTGGACTCCTTCTCTTCACTACATACACTTCATCACTGGGACCCAGCATATAAGCACATAGCTTCTCCTACCATTGCTGTGCTGATGACACACAGCTCTATCATTGATGTGTCGCGATTTCAGTCTGTGTTCCCCTGTCTTGGTTCGTGGACTCTTATTTTGAAGTGTGTGTTCCCCATTGTTTCTGTGTTC
>JAUCMR010000090.1:0-17630 GCA_032357425.1 Enteromius argenteus
TGATGTTTTTATCAGACTCTCATTCTGACGGCACCCATTCACTGCAGAACATTAATTGGTGAGACACTGATGCAATGCTACATTTCTCCAAATCTGATGAAGAAACAAGCTCAATTACATCTTAGTATAAGTATTTTTTAATAAACATTCATTATTAGGTGAACTGATCCTTTAACATGGCAGAATATTTCAGTGTTTAATGTATTTTTCTTTACAATCTGCCTTCAAAAGGTCTTTTTCGAACAGTCTTCTGAACAAGTTCTTCCCTCTGCGTCTTTATTTAGCGAGGCTGCAGGTCTAACGTTCGTGGTGGCGTCTCGCTGGGCAAAGCTATTCTCAATTATTATCAGATTGGGGACCGGACCTCTGCATCAACAAGTGTTGCTCAGTTCTTCAGGCCTCTCGTGGACGGCTCGATTGTTTTAAGCTAAGCTCCTGTTTATTTTTGAGGCTGTTTTTGTCGGCGCCGTGAGAGCGCTTTACAAGACAAAGAACACAACAGAACAACGCGTTCAGACTAAACGCTCACCTGAGGGACACCTCATTATCGCAGCGTGTTTCTCAGTCATTCTGCATTTCTTTAGTTAGTCCTGGATAAAGAAACAGGATTTATTAACAAGGGAAAAAATAAAAGAGTAAAGTGAAGGAAAAAAAACCAAACAAACATGGAAAATCCCTGAAATCTGAAAAAACACTAGAGATCCATTACAAACAAAGGACTGCGGTGGAAACACTTTTTTTAAAGCCTAGTACACAAGATAATAATATATTACACACCATGAAACAATAAATACCATCACAGTGTACTTAGAATACCATGCCTGTATCAAAAATGGATATTTTATATTTATATAATATTTATTATATATTATTTCTTTTAAATAAATATAATATAATATAATATTATTATTTTTAATAAATATAAATAGAACATAAAATAGTTTCAATGAAAATTTACTAACAGTTTATGTAAAACTAGGTTCAGCAAAGTAAAAGCTAAATCTAATTAGAAAATAAAATATATTTTAAAAGTAAGCCAAATATCAAATTTAAATATTTTATAGTTTGTATCTGCTGCAGTAACACTTTAGAATAGGTAATACTTGTTACTATTAACTACGACTTCAATAAATTTTTAATTTGCAGCTTATTAATAGTTAGTAAAGTAGTTGTTAAGTTTAGGTACTGGGTAGATTATGTAGAGTAAGGCATTAATATGTGCTTAATTAGCACTAATAAATGGCTAATATTCTAGCAGTATGCATGCTAATAAGAAACTAATAGGTGTAACCATAAAATAAAGTGCCTCTCATTGATTAAAAAAAGATTTAAATTGAGAATGATTTGTTAATGAATCAAACCAATTAGCGAAATGAACAATTCATTTAAAAGATCAGATTCAAACTCTGCCCCATCACCACTAACTCTCAGACTGTCACCCGGACTACATTACCCAACATCCATTGCACAATCACACACACCTGGACTAATCAAGCAGCTGCTACTCATCACCACACCCACACACTCATTAACACTCAGCATAAAAGCCAGACCTTCGCACCAGCTCACCATGAAGTCTTGAATTCCCTAGTCTTTCATTTCTAAGCGTTTTCTCCTGGTTGTGATTTTTGGACTGTTTTTTTTGTTTACTGATTGTTTGCTGCCTGCCCCAGATTTCTGCCTGGATATCCGACTCTGATTTAGCCTGTCTACTCTGCCTGTATGACCATGAATAACAATAAAAGGTTGCACTTGGATCCGCCATTGTCTGTCCCTCTCATTACACAAACAAACCTAACACAGAAGAAATCACTCAAATGGAATCAATAGAATGAATTATTTTATTTTATTTCATTTTAATGGTTTATTTTGCTCTAGGTTTTTAATAGTTAAAAACTACAACCCTACTGTTTTTTACTCAACATGAAATAAATACTTAGAGTAAAAAAAAAAAAAGTTTAACTTAAATTAATAAAAAACAAATATTAATACCTTACAAAATCAAAGAAAAAAAGACAAAAACACACAACAAAGTTGATCAAACTAATTAAAATTAAAGTGAAAATACTAAAGTAAAATAGAATTAAAAATATTAGCAAAAACTATAATAGTATATCAGTTATACTAAAATGACATGATCTTGCATCAGTTCATTTAAATCAGTTTGAATAAATTGGAATTGTTTGATTTACTCATGAATAATTCAGAATTTAACTAATTTTTAAGGACTGAACCTTAATCAGACACAAATTAAAGGTCACGAAAGGTCACTCTGTGGAATATCAAAAAATAATAATAATAATCTTTTTTTTTTGAAAAAGCATTGTAGTGTCATGGTGGTTTTTGGTTGAAAATAGCTTGGCTTGCCAGACACACAGAGAACAAGTGTCATTCTCCAACGGGTGCGAAAATTCACAACTTATAAGAATCAGCCAAGAATATTTATCCCACCTAATTACCGTCTCGTTCCTCGTTGGTTCTCTGGCAGCGTCAAGGACCATCTGCTTGGATTGGGAGGTCAACATCTAACTGATTATACTCTCACTTTTGGGAAAGGAGTGCTTGCAGCTCTCACTGCGTCCTCCGACGCCAAACAGCCTGTCCAAATTACCATAATTCCCATCATTCAAATGCTATGCAAATGAGTGCTGGCAGCACGTCATCATCTGCACCTACGAGCAAAGGTTAACAGCATCATATATGGGTTGATAAATAATCAGTTAATCACTTAACCAGCACAAAAATGTATATAATCATGAAAAGAGCAGCTAAATATGAAGTGGGATAATTAAAGACTTTTGTGCAAAACACAGGCTTTGATCTGCCATCGGATACAATGCATTTAACACAATACAGTACTTACATCAGCACAGTATTAACAGTATTTTATCACACTTTAGCTTAGCTGAGTGCAACTTGTTAAGAGGAAGATTTTCAGCTAAGGGTGAGTTAAATGTTGGTTAATTCCCCAAACTAAACTAAACCTGATTTATGGTTATGGATTTATATGTCATTATTAACTTCATCTCATTAGAAATGAAAATAGACACAAATAAGTCATGCAGTAGAGAATATGTTAACACTTAAAATAAAATAAAGTTCCATTAGTTAACATTCATTTATGCATTAATAATGAGCAATACATTTGTTACAGCATTTGTTAGTGTTTGTTATTAAAAAAATGAACTCTTCATTGTTATTTCACATTTACTTTAATGAAATGATGTTGCCATGAAGTATGATATTTAACTAAAATGTCAATTAAATGTTATTAACAGACACAACTTTTAATCACGTATCAGTGTACGTAACAAAATGAATGTGAACAGCTGCTTTTGGAAAAATATGACTAGAAAAACAAATCTGCTCAACTGGAGACGGAAGTTTCTATTTGCTCTTCATTTAATCTCAATAAGAAACAGCTGAGAGAGTAAAGAGGTGTACTGTTATGCCAAAATGGTATTGGTATGATGATAGTTTTTTTTCCGTCAGACCTCATAACACAGAAAGTCATTGAGAGACTGCAGGAACACGATAGTAAATCGCTATCAGAGTCACAGCAATGCTTCAGCAGACCCCACGAGACTGAAAACCATCATTTCAAAACCATCATTGAAAATCATTTCAGCGCCACTTCCACATCTAATATGAACAAACTTCTCTGAATCTGAGGATCAGGGCTCTGCCGGCTGGGATCAGTCTCCCTCGTGCTGCTGCACTGGATAACAGATGATAACACGGAAATAACATCACAGATCACTTGTGTTTGGCACAAAATACATCTGCTGTGTCTTAAGACAGACAAGTAAACAGGCACAGCAGAACATATAGCATACATATCTGAAATAAAATCTTTATAATGTATATTTTAATCAACAAAATATAACGGTTCTGTAAATATCTTCCTCTACGCCATAATCTGAAATGATCTGATTTACACTTCTGAAATTTATATATAAAATCAATCACAAATTCCTTCACTACTTCCAGCCAAAAAAAGTTTGTTTAACTTTAAATTATAAACGTACTATTCACCGTTTGAAAGAAAAAAAAAAACAGAATGTACTTTTCAAATGAATGACAATACTAATAAAAAAATAATACTTTTTTTTTTAAGGAATATCACAAATTTTATTCATGTTTTCAAATAAACTGTAAACTTTTGTATGACACAATTTGCCAAATTAGAACGAAACTGTTAAAATTTTATTTGATAACACTTTAAAGGAATAACTAAATTGTTAAAATTTTATTTATCATGTTTTACAGCTGTTTTTGATAAATGTGTGAATAATAATGCAGAAAGATTTTTTGTTTTATTTATTAAAGAAATTTAAATTCAAAGAAATTCAAAGAAATTTAATCAATTAATGAATCATTAGGCTCCCTTCTTGGTTATTAAAATTCAATCAAACAATTCAAAAGGGAACCCAGGAAAAATTAAAACAACAGAAAACAGAATTTGGGCAAAACAAACAAAAAGAACAAAAAACAGATTTCATTGGGCCCTAACTTTATAATGAGGCTAAATGTGTACTTTAATTAAAATGAACTAAAAATGAACAATACTATAAGACTTCACGATATTTACAGGTCGGTTGATGTTTTGATTGTTATGGTTGATTGTTTGGCTATCATTATTTTAAGTATCAAGTCGAAACCTAAGGTATTTAAAGTTTTATTTAGATAAAAACAGTAACATGGATCAAGAAAAAAATCTATTAAAGTGTTACAAAGTGTTAAATGATTTAACATACAGTACACAGAAAGCATATTAAATGCAAGCAAAGTTTCTGATGCTTCAAAAAAAAAAAATACTTGCGAAAATAAAATGAAAACCGTACAAGCAGCCTTAAACTTTTTCTTAAGCTTGAAAAAAACTTTTTCATCTTTAAACCATATCTATGTGGGAACATGAATGGCGTTACATGAACGTTTTTGAATCTTGACAGCTCTTGCTCACTCTCTACTTCCTTTGTATACCCAAAGACAGCTTGAACGACATGCTAAACATCTCATTTGGCGATTCACAGAAAGTCACGTGGGTTCGGAACGACACAAAGGTGAGTGGATGATGACAGTAGTTCATTTTGAGGTGAACTATCCCTTTAACTTGTCATAAAACCAGAGCTCTCAGATACAGTCAGAACGATTTCATGTTTCATCGAGATGGATTGGGTTCACAGTTCAGCGCACAGCACATCTGAGCCCAGAGAGGGCCCAGAAACATCACGCTCACTTTCAGGGACAATTTGTCTGTCAGACAGAAGTTAGCAAATATTCTGAGCTAAAAAAAGCAATTACCGGCCCTGCTGGAGAGCGGCCCACAAACACACGTATTTACAGCAGCTCCAAGACTCGTGCATTACCTCGTTAATTAGTTGTCGCTGTTAATTACAGTTGCTAAGAGCGTGTCCCGTAGCAACTGCGGAAAAACGGCCTGTTTATTTAAGAGTCTCTAATGCAGCTTAGCAGATAATTGTTCGTTAATATACGGGTTGGTGCATAAACGCATGACCCGGTCGCAACGTTGGCTGATTCCAATGACTTTTCACCACAAGTACGAAGCATGCATAGAAATAAGGACTCAACTTTTAGGGGAGCAGCAATTCATAAATAAATCCGGGAAACACAGTCAGAGGGATTTGCATAGATGTCATTGTGCATCGACAATGGACTTATTCATTTGTGATGATAAACAAACAAGCGATGCCATTTAGAGGGCAGCATGTGCTCGGCCTTTTATAAACAGGGGAAGGCGGTGCATATAATTACATATCTGAATATGGATTGCTTTTTCTTATGTGATAATTGGATTTACTGCGAAGTGGGTTTACTCCGGCCTACGTCGACAGCAAGCCATTTAGGAGAAATATGAATTGCTCAACCTACACGCGATTCTGAATAATCACGATTATTCAATGCCGTGGGCAAAACGCTTCTGACAGAGTAAACATAAGCAGGGGTTACGCTGGAGAGCGTAATTTACTTTTATAGACGTCTGTTTGCTTCCCAAACTGCTGCTTTTCAAGAGAATGACATGGGAACTGTTTTTCAGAAGCGTGTCGAAAAAAAACGCTCACAATTGTAAACTCCTACCCCGTGATCTATTCGTCCTGCACCAAGAGCCGCGGGTTGAGCGGAGAGATCTCACTTATGCAAATATACACGTCTAAACGCGGCTGCTTTGAACTCCGGAAGGATGTGGGAAACGGTGCTTGGAGCGAAATGCCGGAGCATTACAGTCCACTGACTGGTGAATGAATATGTGACTCTCTGCTTTAGTATTATCACCGCTGAGCAGCAGTTTATCACACACAGACGCAGTAAACAGATGGGCCACAAAGTTGGAAGAAAAGACCTTTCATACTCCGCATCTGACTGAAGAAACGGTTGTAAATTATTATTGATGCTGTTTGTTCAGTCTTCGCTATTACCAGCAATTGTGGTCATGTGATCCTGGTGTTGCACTTATGCTAGAATTTCTTAAAAAAAAAAAAAAAAAAAACATTCACAAACTACACAGGAATGCCCTGGAAACACCATGGCAACCAGTAAAAACTGAGAATGATTAAAAAGTCTCCCTAAACTAAGAATAACCAAGCTGAAAGCATCCTAGGAACCACTGAGCAACACATAGGAATTAGGTAACCCATAAATAACTAGCAACAACCCTGGCGACGTTTTGCAAAACCCAATCAGTCAAACAAAATAAGAATCACACAGAATACCCTAACAACTGCATGGCAACACTCTGGCAACCTTTTATAACATCCTAGGAACCACTGAGCAACACCTAGAAACAACCCATAATTACCTAGCAACTGCATAAGAACTATGCATAGCAATTGTAAACAATCACGCAAAATTAGAATCACACAGAATCTGCATGGCAACACCCTAGTAACATGCTATAACATCCAAGCAACAGCCCAGAATATCCTAACAACTGCATGGCAACACTCTGACAACATGTTATAACAGCCAAGAATACCCTAACAACTGGACAGTAACACCCTAGCAACATGTTATAATATCCTAGCAACAGCACAGAATACCCTAACAACTGCAAAGCAACACCCTGGCAACATGCTGTAACATCCTAGCAACCACCTAGAATACCCTAGCAACTGCATCGCAACTCACTAAAAAAGCATAGCAGTATATTTTGTGCAGACAAATAAGTTTCTCACAATCTGTATGAATCTACAGCAGGTCAAATAAAATAAACACAATCTCAGCGTTTGAATAATGTGGCGTCGCTGATCATTTGCATGAGCGTCATGTAAATGAACGCCTGCAAACATGTGCAGCGACTGCGTCATTCCTCACTGCGAAACATGACATGTCACAGGACGCCCTCTGGAGCGGGAATGACCCGCAGGATGCTTGAACTTGCCCTCATTTCTCTCCTTATTAGAGAAATTACCTTGTAAAGCAAACGGCTCAGGCTGAGGTTTTGTGGAGGACGACGACTTGAATGAGACAGCGGCTCGTTTACTGTTATTGGCTGCAGGCTGTTCTGTTCGTCTGCATCATTACTCTGATACGTACAGCGCAGTCTGCAGCAGATACCAAAATCAGTGTCTGTAGAGTTCACAACCTGAATAATGCAAAAGGGAAAAGAACTGCAGGGGGTCGCAACCATCTAAAATATCCTAGCAACTGCAAAGCAACACCCTGGCAACATCCTACCAACCACTCAGAATACCCTAACAACTGTATAACAACACACTAAAACACTTAATGTACCATAGTAACCCGGCAACATAATATAACATCTAGAGACCACTGAGCAATGACCTAGCAACCACCCAAAATACTCTAACTAATGCATAGCAACATATTAAAAGATAAACATAGTACATTAGCAAGTGCACAGTAATGCCCTGGCAACATCTTATAAAATCCTAGCAATCACTGTGTAATGCCCTAACAATCACCCAGAATATCCTAGCAACTACATAGCAACACCCTGGCAACATTCCATTACATCCTGCTAATCAATGTGTAATGCTCTAACAATCACACAGAATACCCTAGCAACTATATAGCAACATCCTGGCAACACAATAAAAGAAAAACTTCCAGTACCTGTATCGTTCAGTAACTGCATAGCAACATACTGTAGTATCCTAGCAACCACTGAAAAATGCCATCTAGAGAACCCTAACAACTGAATAGCAACACCCTGACAACCACAGAGAAACTCTAGTAATTGCATAGTAATGACCGTGGCAATATTCTATCACATTCAACCACCCAGATAACCCAAACAATAGTATAGCAGCACCCTGGCAACACCCTATAACTCCTTTCAGAGTTCACAACCTGAATAAAGCATATAATATGCTAGCAACCAATGTGTACTGTCTTAACAATCACCCAGAATATACTGGCAACAACATAGCACCACCCTGGGAACATCTTATCCTAGCAACCAGCTAGAATATCCAAATAACTCCAAAGCAACACCCAGGAAACTCCTTCAGAGTTCATAACCTGAATAATGTACAAAACAAAAACATCCTACAATATGCTAGCAACCACTGGGTACTGTCTTAATCACCCAGAATATCCTTGCAACACCCTAGCAACATGTTATACTAGCAACCAGACAGAAAACCCAAATAACTCCATTTACAACCTAAAAAATGCAAATAAATAAATAATAATAATAAATAAATAAATAAAATAAATCCTATAATTTCTGGCACGCATCAGTTCAGGAGCAGCGCATGAACGCAGGGATGCAGCGCACGTCACACTCTCACTACATTCACATCAGTCCGGGTGTGTCCACATCATCACTCGCAGGAAATGACATGCAGTCAAATATTCCAGTGCAGTTTGACAGGAGTGAGTGTTGTTTGTGGGTAACAGTGGAATAATGAGATGTGACGTGTCGTTACATTACTAACACTGAATATCACAGAACAATCCTCAACAACATAACAGAATTTTTCATAACACATATTTTGCATGTGTCCTGAAATATTCTGATAGACAGTGATTTAAATGAGTTTTGAAATGTCTGACAGATAATGCCTTGGAGTTTATTTTAGATCTAATATGAAACACGATCACTGTCATATGAAATTGTATTTTAAGAATGCGTTTGCTTCAATAGGCCTGTGTCTGTGACTAAAGCAAAATAGGATGTGCTTTAATATTTCTGCTACAACTTTAAAAAATAACATGTTTATGCCAAAGTTTCGTTGACTGCAAAATTTTCACGTTTAAAAAACATTTAAATAAACAAGATAACTAAAACCCAAGAGCTGAACTGAATTTCATTAAAAAAGTGAATTTTAATTCAATTAAATTCAACACATGCAATGCATTCTGGGAAATGAAGTGTTTGTCCACCCTGAGCCACAAAAGTTAATTCATTAAATAGGATGAATATATATAAACAAAATAAAAACATCTTCAGGGGACATTTTAAACACTATTTATCATTCTTTCGTTCCTTCTGTCTGTCTAATAAAATATAAGAGACAGAAAATAATCCAATGCATTTTAAACTTTCAAAGACCTTTATAAACTTTCAGACACGGCCAAGTCAGCATTCAAAGTTTGTCTTAATAAACATTGCTTCTCTAGTTCAAAGTTCATTTCAATTTTAATGCATTTAAATTCTACTTGCATTCAAATTCAAAATGCAATCCTTCATCCTGTTTGAAAATTTAAATGCCGAAACTGAGTTGTAATTTAAAAGGCATTCTAAATTAACATAATGTTCAATTTCTACTGTATATCTATTATCCTTACATTCACATCACAAATGTTGACTCTGACCGTAAAAACTAAACTTTAACTAAAATATGTGGTAAGACGATGAATAAAAAAAATTAATATTAGTTAGTACAGATTCCTTTTTGTCTGCAGAATAATGTATTTACTGCATACTGTACATTTCTAACCAGCCTAAAAAAGATCATTTACATTAACCAGTGCAGCAAAACAGAAACAAAACAGAGCGCAATGCACTTCCACTGCATTATCAATTGCAAGTATGTACAAATAGATGAAACTAGAAACACATGCTTTCATAATGTAGTGCAGCGTAACAGTTTATTTTACCAGAGTAACGGAAAGCACATATTTTTCATACAATTGAGAATTATTTGCCTTCAGAAGTGCCTGGAGAACAAACGATCATGCTTTAATACTTCCACCTGACCAGCACTTTTATCAATTTCAAGGACTTGGGAAAACAAAAGGAAACCCAGGACAATCGGTTATTGTATTTCTAGAAAAGAAAAAAAAATGTAAAATTGCACAACGGCTAAGACTGTATGGAGAAAAACAAATTATACCTCCAAAACCAATTTAAGTTTCTATTAACGTTCCAGCGTCTGTTTTGTTCAAAAGCTGCTGTGTGGAAGAATTGCGTTTTTGTTTTTTCTGCTGCTGGAATTTCCTGAAGCTCTCTCTAACCGGCCTGATGGCTCAGAGAGATTCATGATTGTACCTGTTATCCAGTTTGAGTTGCCAGGATGGGTCAATTATCTGTCCCAGCCAGCTGGAAGGCACCAGAGCTGGTCAAGATGCTTGTTTGTGTTGTTAAGGCTATATTTAGTTTGCTTATTACCTCTGAACAAACCTGGACTGAGTGCTTTTTCTTATGCACCTTCTTCTCAAACTTGCAAAAAATGAAATGGAACCAAATCACTAAACTGAAATCTACTCATCCTCTGTTCATTTCAATCCGGCGACTTTCTGTGCAATGTAGGACACAAAAGGAGATAGTTAGGCACAATGTTCACGCTGTTCTTTTTCATATGCACAAGTGATAAATGACATTTTTGATCTACAGTATATATTATTTACTCTATAGGGGTTTTCACAGAAAAAAGTACCAGAAAGTCCCCAAAAAACAAAAAAGAACTTCTCAAAGCTCTCAAATATAACTTGGAACACTGGTAACAAATGTATTATTTTTTAGAACATTTTTCTAAAACGTTCCATAGAACAATATATTAACCTTAACTTCACCCCACAATAAAACCTTACCTAAATGTTAATATTTAATATTCTAAGAATGTTAAAATGTCTTCTTGTGATTAGAAGGTTCTTAAAACTTCTCACAATTACGTTAACTCAATTGTTCACCCAAAATAAAATGTTATATGTTAAAATTTTCTCATGTTTATAATGTTAAAGGTTCCTAAAATGTTTCCCATCATATTCTATTAACTTCATATTCACACAATATATAATGTTATTTGAATGTTTATTTTTAATATTCTAAGAATGTTTTTGCAACCTTATGAGAACGCTCAAGTAAAAGATTTTTGCTCTAACGTTACACAATGTTCCTTGCAAGCTGGCAATATAGCACAAATCATAACATTTTTTATGGTAGCTTTACTGGACTTTTTTTTTCCCTTTTGGAGCTGAACAGCATTGATTCATGCAGTGTGAAACATCTCCTTTCATGCTCTAAAGAAGAAGGTCAGTCATACAGTTTGGAACGACATGAAGGTGAATAAATCATGAAAGAACTGCCCATTTTGGGTGAACTATCCCTTTAATAAAGTGAAGAATGAAACAGAGATGTTTTCGGACAGTGTCAGGCTCTAACTTCATCATATTCCAAGGACTCACAGATTTTCTCATTCACAGATCTAAGGCAGCATGCCAGGACGATGCCAAACTTCACGCCAACGGCAGAGAAGAACTCTCCAAAAGGTCTTCCTAAAATGCAATGATCTATAGCGAAGTAAGGCCAAAATCTAAATTCCCAGCAGGTGAGCGCGAGCGCAGTCACATGAAACGCTTAGAAAATATGGTTTTGAGGAACAAGATTCAGCTCCTGGAGCATGTCTGCTTCTCGCCACAGTTATTGATCACACAAACGGCGAGGAAATGTCAGTGGTTTCATTGTCCTTCAGTTTAGTTTGGCCTTTGGTGTCAAATCCTATTAAAGAAAATCACAGCACTCTTGCTGTCTATCAAGCCGTCAAAATGCCACGGGTCTGGACGGCACCTGTGGCTTTACATACACAATGCAGAGCTTCACTTTCTCTACTCAGTGCTAAAGGTGAATGTTTCTGCATTTCAAATGGCTCATTTCAATGCTCAAGTGATTTTACTGAGTTCTGAAGTTTGTTTAATCCTATAAAGCTATGGTATGGTATTTGATTAGGGATTTCTAAGGTCTCTAAATAATCAGCAGGATCAGACTTTGCTGTTAAACCTGTCGCACACAATCTACTCCATGCCTTCTGCCGTCTGAGACTTCAGAGTTTTTATCAAGTAAAATGCCTTTTAGTATAATTGTACAAACCTTCTGGTACTTTACGCATCGTTCTGCAGTCAAATTTTGGTTTACATCAAGTGAACGTCAGAATAACTGTAGTAATATCTCCAGATGAACTCTTCCTGGACTGCAGCAGCTCAGCTTTACTTGATCCTCCATCAATCATGTTTTTTTTTAAATCAGAGCGTCTCAAATCTGATCTTCAGGATCTTTTGAGGAGCTTTACTTTCACTGTTCCTCAGCGGAGCAATGATCTTCACAAGCCTCCAAAACATCTCACATCTTCCGAGGAGCCTTTATTTCTTCATTTCTCAATCAGCATTGCATTGCATTATGTGTTTGGATTTCAATCTCATCTTATAAGGTATAGATATAGAGTGACCACTAATATTTATAAACTTTTATGGAAGTATTTATTGCACTGTTCCCACTGATTTGCATTACAAGCATCCAAATTTCAGATTTTTTGCCCATATAAATATCAGCATCTGCACCAAATTGCATATTTGTGTCTCTGAATAAAACTCAGCTTTTTTACCATATTCTCACTGATTCAGACTGGATGAGCCATAAAAGCCTGATGTATCAAATATAATCCCTAGTAAAAAAGCCTTATATTTAAAATACATTTATTTCATACTAAGTATAGTTCAAATCTATAAACATGTTTACTGACAGATAACTCGAGACCTACTGATATAAAAATTTGAATTAAACTTTATTTGGAGTATACTTGTGCACAATGCATATTTCTTATTAATAAGCCTAAAATGCTCATTAATGTCACTTTTAATGAGGATTGTGTAATATTGCCCTTTAAATGCAAAATATTTAAAGTGTACCTAAAGTATATTTGCAATAGTTCCACTTTAGCACAATCAAATATACTAAGTATGTCTTTAATTGGACTTCGGCACTACTTCTGCACAATTAAAGTGCATTAAGTACAACATTAGTTGTTCCAACTTAGCAGACTTTAAGTATAACAGTTTAGTATAGTAAAGGTACAATTGCATGGCATTCTATTTAGTACATAGATATTAAAATGTATTTGTAGTACACGGAGCATGAAATAAATGTAATTCAAATACATTTAAGTATATTTGTATTTCACTATGGATAGAAAATAAACAGGTTCAATAAACTCTTCCATTTAAAAAATAGATCTTTTTTCAATTATTAGTTCATATATCAGGCTTTATAGCATTAAATATCAATATGTCTTTCACAAACCAAGGTTTCTCCTAAATTAAAGAACAAATAAAAAGTCAATATAGTATGTACAAAACTATATATAGATTTTCTCCATGAGAAACCCCTCAGAAACACTCTCCAGATTTTTTAGGAGAAACAATTGAGATATTAATGAACCATTTTTCCTTTCTCTAAAAAAGCCCAAAATTTGTAAAAGTGCCCTGAAGGATCCAATCATGCCATTTTCCCAGCAGTAATGTAATCTGAAAGTATTAACCAGCGCTCTTTTCTTCATCAGTGGTCATTAGTTAAATATAAAGGTGAATTATTTCCTCGTCTAATACCAAATGGAGCTCTTATGAGGATCTGAAAGTCAGCAAATGTATAGTATGAGTTAAATTAGAAAATAAGAGCCAGGAAAAGGAGCAGCCATCAGCGAAAGCCAGAGGCAGGACGGATGTTGTGGCGCTCTGATACAGATAACCTTGTAGAGGTGATGAGAGCATGAAAAATTTCGATGTATTTGTTCTTTAAACACACCGTGGACGTGCTGAAGCAGCATTTATGGAGCAGCGTGCTTGGCTGCGTTTGATTGTATTGATTTCATTATGCGCCCTTGTTGTCCGTGAATTTGCAAACACACACACACACACACACATGACTTGTTATTAAATTATTCATTGCATCCCCTTTACAAATGAGAAATTGAACATTTTGAAAAGAAGACATCAATTCAATAGATGCAAGATGCTGATAATGTACAACACTGACTGAACTAGGGAGAAATAATTGTTTTGCTTAACGTTACGTCCACCTGAGAGCGTCTAATCTATACACGCCATCTCTCTATTAGCTGCGCGCTGAACGAGCATCCTATGCAAATCAGCTTCTTCATGTGCCTTCGGCGAACGCCTCATAAAACACAGCAGAAATGCATTAGACACCAGGGCAAAGGGTCAAACGTGTAAATCTTGCCTTTAGTATTACAATGCGATTCGCTAAATAAGAATATAGAGGTGCTATACTGCTGCTTCTTCAACGATTAGAACGAGGAAAGGCTATGCAATATATATCAGAGACCTCTGAAAACTTTTAATGAACATTTAATACTACCCAGCTAACACAAGACACTCATGGGAATGTAAAGGGAACATTCCATTCGATCATTTTTTCAAACGTCATGTGAATGTTACTTTTGAAACAAGTATCATCATTTGTTACACAAGAGCTGAACTAAAATATTAAAGAAAAAACACCATTGGACGATGAATAAAGTTTTGGTGCTAAATCAAAGACCAGATCATTTTGAATTAACATTCTCTTTATGTTACCAGAATAAACTCAACTGATTTCTTGGTTAAAGAAAAAGCATCTCATTTTTAAAAATGTATTGAGAACATTTGTGACCCTGGCGGTGAAAACCCAGCTAAAGTCTTTTTCTTTTGGTAATATACTGTTTTCTAATAAAGTCATCCTTCATAAGGTGAAGAACATCCTGTGAAAATGTAACATTGATATTGTTAATATTGACTGAGTAAGACCATGCTGAAGATTTCAATCATAGTGAAGTTAATGGTTGAAATCAAACTTTGATGCTTGTGTCATATTAGATTTTGAGGCATTAGTCTGGATTTAACAGAGGGTCACGTTTTTTCCTTGTTATGAAAATGATATCAGAGAGCTATCTGTCCCTCCACAGACAGCAACACAACTGAAATGATCCAGATCCAGAAACATAGTAAAAACACTGGTAAAACAGTCCATGTGACGTCAGTGGATCAAAAGCATACGCTTACACAATAATATTCTCTAAATTCCTGGAAGATGTAAGTCATAGGAGAAGAACGGTTGAGTAAATGATGTTATTTTTGTTTTCTTTGCACAAAAGCGTATTCTTGTATCGTCACAAAACTGAAGCTGAGTCACTGATGTCACATATACTGTTTTACCAGTGTTTTTACTATGTTTCTGGACCTGGGATCATTTCAGTTGTGTTGCTGTCTATGGAGGGTCAGATAGCTCTCTGTTATCATCAAAAATATCTTAATCTGTGTTCTGAAGATGAACCAAGGTCTTATGGGTTTGGAACGGCACGAGGGGTGAGTAATTAATGACCCGAACCGGAGGCGATGCAACCTGTTTTACAAAATGCTGTTTTTTTTGTGCATAACCCCTATTAAAATTCAGATAACGTTTGTTCATGACTTGCCAGAACATAAAGGAGGTTGAAAATGTTCCTTGTTAGCTGGGAAGCAGCTTGTTGGCTTTTCTTAAACACATAAATAAATATACTGAAACTGACAGAACACTAGTTCAACCAAAATTATGTATAAAATGAACATTTACATTTTTTGCAGCCTTTTTATCCCCCTCCGGCACACATGCCATACTCATTTAACAAATGCTTTAATCCAAAGTAAGACTCACCAACAGCAAACTCCACAATATTTGCAGCACATGATGGAAAGTTTCAGCTGTAAGCTAGATAAGCAGCCCGTGTGACCTGTGTGTTAAAGATATGATGAGATTATTTTTTCGTCTGTTAACTGGTTTGTCCACCTCTCGCTCTCTCTTAAATCAGTTCAGATCAGTGTGTGACACCACTGGAGAACGGCACGCTTTATCAGCTCAATTTACTGGGTTGTATCTTAATTGAGATCTTAACACAGAAAGCGGCGAAACGCATTTAGCGGCGCTCAGTTCTCTGCGAGACAAAGGAGAAAGCCTAAAATTAACATAAAATGAATTTGTGGCCCATTTTCAACAAATTATGTTAATTGAGGCTATTTTTGAACAGTGTAGGATGTGTGCTTGCAGCTTAATTATTTACAAAAATATACATATTAGTGGTGTTTGTCAAAGCAATCGTGGCTATACTGACACTGAGGGTTAGTGAAAGAAATCCTGAATTTAAATAAGTTAAAGATCCTTAGAAAAGAAAGCTATTTCAGCACTTGATATGAAATTTTGCCGCGCCGCTGACCTTAATTTATGAGTGAAAAATTGATTGTTTTGGTTTTTGATCAAGCATACGTATTCATTCGCATCTGGCCTCTTTCACACCGTCATCTCTTGTAGAAATGGAAATAAAGTATGTTTAATCACACGGCATAAAATGTCATTACGTTTTCTGCAACAATTGACACGGTGACAGATTGAGACGTGTGGTGTTGGGTTGCAAGAATAAAAGAAAAAGCCCAGATTTGATTCTTTTCACTCAGCTGAATGCGTCTAGCCGGGGTTTTGTGAGCAGCATTTCTCCGAGATGAAATGTCTTATTCTCATCTTCACCAAAATAATCGCTTTTATGGTCGTGTTATATTTCATGCCTTTCTTTTCATGATAAATGAAACACACAGGATACTGGGCTTGGAACGACTAAGACGCATAACTCTTTAGTGAACTCAATGACATCATAACTCATATATTGTAAGTAAGACATTTCTTGGTGATTCTTGAACTTTGTACAATAGAACTGTACTTTTCAAGTGTCCTTGGTTTCTGAAAGTATTTATTCCATACATTTTCTCCATTTCAGAACTTCAGAAGTTTAACCATGGCATGATCTTAACTAGAGATGAAGCACAATATTACAAAATACAGTTTAAGTTTTAATTTTAACCCATTATAGTTTATGAACTAAACATTCCTTTAAAAATGTATTATGTAATATAATCAGATTAGATGCACTACCTAAAAATTTGATTTATAGATATTACATGTAATATTTTTATATCTCTAAAAAAAAGTAACAATTTTGAAAGTATAATTACTATAATATTATTACTGCTATACATATATATATATATATAATCACATCCAAAATAAAAGTTTTTGTTTACATAGTATATGGATGTTCACTGTGTATATTATTTAAAAGCACACACATACAGTTTAAATATTGAAAATATTTACATGTATATTTTTATATTTTTATTTTTTTATTTAATATAAACGTTAATTTTTTTTTCTTAAATATATTCATGCAAGTGTTTGTATTTATATATACATAAATATACAAGGTAAACACACGTGAACAAAAACTTATTTTGAACCCAATTAATCATGATTCACTGTTTGACAGCACTATGATATATACAGTACAGGCCAAAAGTTTGGACACACCTTCTCATTCAATGTGTTTTCTTTATTTTCATGACCATTTACA
>JAUCMR010000090.1:94631-106230 GCA_032357425.1 Enteromius argenteus
TATATATGTTTTTTGACTCTCAAAGTGACGGTAGCCATTGACATGCATTTAACAAATCTCCAAGAACCACAATTTCAACTAAAAATCACCTTCACTGTTCTGTTGAAGAAAAAAATTATCTACATATTGGATGTCCTGAAGGTTTTGCATGCATGCCTTAATTATCAATCAATCAATCAATCAATCTACTGTATCTATGCATGCATTTACTTTATTTTAACTCTTTTGTGTTGCCTGTGTATGTTTTTTGACTCTCAAAGTGACGGTAGCCATTGACTTACATTTAATGAATCTCCAAGAACCACGATTTCTATCTATCTATCTATCTATCTATCCATCTATCCATGCATTTCGTCTTTTGTATTGCCTATATATGTTTTTTGACTCTCAAAGTGACGGTAGCCATTGACATGCATTTAACAAATCTCCAAGAACCACAATTTCAGCTAAAATCACCTTCACTGTTCTATTGAAGAAAATGAAATCACCAACATATTGGATGTCCTGAGGGTTTTGTCAGGTTTTGCATGAAAGCACAAGCCAAACACGAGTGGGTATGTGGGTAAACTCGCAGGGGCATGAGAGATGGAGTGGGAGTGAGACAGAGGAGTGATTGAGAGATTGGTGCGGGGGTCTGGAGGAGAGTCTGGACTGATTACTCCGGGAGTCACACGCTGATCCTGCGATCCATCATTCCCTCCATCTCTGGGATTACTCTCTGTCTTAAGCTCCCAACACCTTGTTTCCCTCCAGGCTGGAGTTGTGTTGAACACAGAGAGCTTTAGACGCTGTGGATTATGGGCTTCTTAATTAAGTAACACTGTTAGTTCATGAATCACATCGGCGCTGATGCAAAAGAACCGGACAATATCCTAAGGGCTCAGGGGAATCCTTACAAAGAGGCTTTGGTGTTTGATTAGTTTTTCATGCTTTCCTTAATATGTGATATGTGCAGAGCTGGGTAGCAAACAATTACATGTAATCTGGATTACGTAATCAGATTCCAAAAATTAAGTCATTTTAATTATATTTTAAAATCCTCAACTATATAACAGTTACTTTTTAATGGATTAAACATGATTACAAATTATTCACATAATGACAGTAAAGTATTCATAATTTATTGATTCTGCATTATTTCTTTTTCCATGATGCAGGGATTCCTGAACTTTTTTGTCAATAAAACTCCCTTGAGCTTAAATGTGTACTTTGAAGTTAATATTGCAATTATTTTACAACATATTTGCATGTTTTCTGATGTTGTTTAATTATCATATATTTTATACATTTTTTAAAAATAACAATAAACCCCTTAAATTTTAAACAATTTAAAGTAATCCAAAAATAGTCAGTATACATGACTCTTACAGGTTCACCCAGTTTGGAACTACTTGAGGGTGAGTAAACAATGACAGAATTGTCATTTTTGGGTGAACTATTCCTTTTAGTAAGTCTTGATTACATTACTGACAACCGTTTTCAGCATGTGATTTGTCATCAGTAACAGACTGCAATTTTTAATATTTAAAATTAAGTCAACACTTAACAACATTTCAAGCAGAAATGATGAAATCTGGTCCGGTCTGCGTATGCTTTCAGCCTTCAAGACGAGTAATGTCCCCTTAGCTCCAGACGGACACATGGAAAGCTCTGTAATCTCAACTTCTTCACAGTTTGAAGCCCTGTACAAACTTCATATCTGTCAGCATATTTGACTGAGAATCCTGCACAAACCACTTTCTCAAAGACTGTAAATCCTCCACACTGGATTTCCCAAGAACATCCATACACTTTTCAACTATAGGAACGGCCGAAGCAAAACAGGTAAACATATTTAACTCCTTACTAAATATCTATCTATGCATGCATTTAATATTTCAGATAGCTATTTATCTATGCATATATTAATGCAGGCATGCATTAATTATCTCTCTCTCTATATATGCATGCATTAACTCATGCATGCATTCTCAATCTATCTATCTATCTATCTATCTATCTATTTATCTACCTATCTATGCATGCATTTAATAATCTAAGCCAGCTATTTATCTACTAATTATCTTTCTATATATATGCTTGCATTATCTTATGCATTATCTTGCATTATAATGCATGCATTATCTTATGCATGCATGCATGTATTATCAATCAATCAGTCACTCAATCTAACTGTCTGCCTATGCATGCATTTATTTGTTTATTTAAAGTCTCATTTGTGTTTTTTCTTTCATATAGGTTTACAAACAAACACACACAGTCGAAGTCTGGTTTGTTTTCTAACTACCTGCGAGTCGATGAAGCTCATCTGTCATTAACGCTCAGTGTGAGTTTGCAGGTCACAGAATCTCACCTCATCCTAACGGCCCCAAACCTAATCGATTTGTCAGTCCCTTCCCTTCCCTGCAGCACAGACGGAGTTCATTAGAGCCGTTAGCAACCCAAATCCTGGCAGACTGTGAGAATCAAACACTTGTCAAAGTTAACAACAAATGTGACAGCATCGAGCGCACTCCTTCAAACCAAATCTAGCGCTGTTAACAATCTGTAAGTATAGATAAAAAGGTTTACTGATAACCACAGAGGGATCCTTCGGTGGCTTCTTGCACTTAAGTCTCTTCTATTTTTGGAGACAAATCACTCGGTCAGCCCTGGCTGTTTCCACCCAGTCAATAAAGTCGCCTCACCGGTCTCTTTGTCTGAGCCTAATATCCACTTACCCCGAGGCGGCACGGATCTCAAGAGAACATCTCCTCAGGGGGAAACGTGTCTGCAGGAGCTATGAAATTCACAACTTCTATCACTTGAACCATACACCATGTTATAACCAGCACATACAGAGGTGCTGACACCACATTTGGCGATTTTAAACTCAACAGCATGTCTAGAAATGACATTTCCATTAAGCAAGAAAGAGAACAAAAATGTTTGCCAAATGTGTCTACCAACAGCAGTAATCATCATTTATGAATCATGCATGTGTCTACACTAGCATACTGCTGTACTATTTGTGCTATTTTGTGGTTTTAAGTCTTTTCTGTTTGCATTGAATCCTAAATGAACTGCTGCATTTGCCCTAATATATAAGGCTGTGCATTAATGATGAACAGTGCATACATTCTATTTAATTATTCATGCGTTTATTTAAGCATGCAGGAAAGAGAACAAAAATTGAGCCAAATGTGTCTACAAATAGCAGTTATCATCGTTCATGAAGCATGCAAATGAGAATGGGTGTGTTTTTATGATTTGTATCATAAAAAGCGCTTTACAGATAAACTTGAATTGAATTTGGAAAAACATACTGCCATAACATTTAAACTATTTTGCAGTTTTCTGTCTATGCACAGTTTTGCACACTTTTCTATATTCACTTGATTAACTTCCCAAAACACCCTACACTAACAGTGTATCTTTTATTTATTTTTGATGCATTTTCTAAGCGTGCATTTATTTAAGCATGCATAAAAGAGAACAAAATGGTTTGTCAAATGTGTCTACACATAGCGGGAATCATCATATATGAAGCATGCAAGTCAGAGTGGGTGTGTTTGGAATAGCATACTACTTGTCCTATTTTGCAGTTTTCAGTCTGTACACTGTGCACAGCATGCAACTTTTTTGTATGCATTGAATACTTGAATGAATTGCTACATTTGCTACAATATATGGGGCGGTGTGCATTGATGATAAACAGCGCACACATTATATTTCACACAATGCAATGCATTCAAATGCACCCTGGTTTTTCATTTTGACGAAATGTGCAACTGCACATTCTGCTCCTGCCTAAAGTGAAGAATTGGATTTAAAATGGAATTTCTGATGACTGGATGACGACACCTCTTGAATTAAGCATGCAACACAATGACATCATGTGACGATAATGCACTTATCATTTCAGATCTTTCAGATTTTTTACTGCATTATACAGTAGACTATGAATCAGTCAGCTGGGGCTCTTTATCTGAGGGGGGTTTCAGGGGGTTTCATGTGTCTGTATGCGGTATGTACCGTCTCATCCTGAAATGTACCACTGCCATCTAGAGGCTTGCACGAAATGTGACTGTAGATAGGCATCGTGTTTCTGTCGGGTGTAAATGAGAACATGTCCTGTTGAAGATGTGCTCGGCTGCCCTTGGCACTGCTCTGTGTTTCAGCAAATACAGGTGAGACACAGAGACACAAGCGCAGGTCATGGGGACTGGAAGAAAGAAAAAAAGAGAACAGGAAGATAAAACTAAATAGTTTGCTTAGTCACATCTCCTCTGTATTTTATTGGGGTGCTTTTCTTATAGATTTAAGTTTACAGGGCATCGCTGTTCTCAAGTAAAATATTA
This sequence comes from Enteromius argenteus, assembly GCA_032357425.1. NCBI lineage: Eukaryota > Metazoa > Chordata > Actinopteri > Cypriniformes > Cyprinidae > Enteromius > Enteromius argenteus. The sequence goes on from JAUCMR010000090.1 coordinate 98,972, forward strand.
CTGATAAATCTTTATCTGTCAGTGAAAATTAGGCTACCGTGTACAACCACCTTCCCCTGATGATATGTTGGTGTGCTTTCGATCAGCTGTGTGAAATCAGAATTGAATGCCAGATTCGCAAATAAATGAATCACTCTTTTGGTCGGATCGGCGAAAAGGTCTGAAATATGATTCGCGAATCAGTTTGATTCATTCGGACAGTTCACTCACGCACCGAATCATTTGCGGTGGTTTCTCACAGCCTATCAATACACAGACAATCAAGACACACAACTTGCAAATGTTTTCTATCATTTTTTTTTTAAATATCATAACTTTAATCATAACATATTCAATAAAATACTTAGGCCCCTAACTCTAATTTATAAACATGTTTATCATATTTGAGTATTAGAATTACATGAACAAATGATTGCATTTTAAAGCTTCAGTGAAATTCCTGATCGTTTATTTAGAAATATTTCTATATTTTTGTTTATTTCTAATATTTTTTCCTTTAGCTTAACCAAAATTTGGCAGTTTGTTTTAACAGTAATTTATAGTTGTTGTTGTTTTTAAATATCGAATAACATTTTAGACAACATTACCAAATACTTTGTCTATTTTTCCTCCGCTAAAAAAAATAGTTCTGAGCTTGACCCGGGCATATTTCTGAACATCTGCTGGACCCAAGAACTGCAGCAAAGTTTCTGTGGCTTTGAATTCACTGGGAGCTGTTAGTTTAAATGGCCATGAAATCTCTGCTGGTTTTTTTATAGCACAATGGAAGCGAGACAGATGGACAGTGATTGGCGTTTCTTTATCTTGCAATCACTCTACCGTCTCTAAGCGTGTCACAACAAGCACAACAAAATTGAAAAATGAACAGGAGTGCAGGACAGATTTGCTGCTCCGTAACACAGTTTCTTCCAGAGCCGGTGTGATGTGTTTGACAGCGGCTCTTACTGTCATATGAAACTCTCAAGGGAGAAATTCCAGCAAAATACTTTTCCAAACTACTTTGGGGTTTGAGGTGGATTCAACCGGTTCAGAGATGCTTGAATAATTCCAGGCAATATAACCTGTCAAAAGCCTGGCCCGAATCCTCTAAACATGCATAATGATTCCTCAGGTCTGCTGCAGAAACATTCACTAAATATCTGCAGAGCATTAATTAAAAACCAGATTTATTTTAGTGGTATAGGCCATCAAGCTTTGTGACGGTTTTATGCCCAATTAGATATCAGCAATTAAATCAATTACAATAAAATATGAAGATTTGATTTGTGCAAATTAATATAACATTGCCCAAACCACCTCACCTAAAGGTTATAAAAGTTATAAAAAGATGTGTCTCAGTGTAATTGCTCTGGAAGTAGTATTTTTGATATAAGACTGAATGATTAATACAAAATTTGAAAGGCTCAAGTTCACCCCCTGCTGTCTAAGAGAGGATTCATTTACCAAAGCACTTCAACTATCAGTACTACACTGGTGTGTAATTAAAAGAAAAAAATTCTAAAGAAAGGATATATCAATATATGATTTTATTGTATTAATTGTACATATAAAATTATACATTTCACATTCAAAAGTTTGCATGGGGTCAGTAAGTTTTTCTTTTCTTAATAAATTGCTACTTTAATCAAGGACGCAATAGTCAAAGGTGACATAAAAGACGTCATAACGTTAATTTTTTTTTTACTTTCTGTTCATTGCAGAATAAACTTTATTACAGTTTCCACAAGAATATGAATGGCTTTCAACATTTTTCAAATCAGCATATTATTAAGATTTCTTAAGACTGGAGTAATGATGCTGAAAATCCAGCTGCGCATCTCAGCAATAAATTAAATTTGAACAGATATTCACACAGAAAACAGCTATTTTAAATTGTAATAATATTTCACAATATTATAGTTTATAACTGCATTTTTTATGAAATAAATGCAACTTTGGTAAACATAAAACGTCTTTAAATACAAAAAAAAAAAAAAAGTTTGTATTTTATCATTTTTGCATTGACTTGAATGGTCAGTTTTACATTTTTAAAATCAACTTCTACAAAAACTTACTCCATTATAAGCATGAAAAATAAATTTCACCACAAACACGAATCAAAAACATGAATGGTTTTCAACATTGATCATAATCAGAAATGTCTCTTTGGCAGTAAATCAGTATATTATTATGATTTCTGAAGGATCACGTGAAGACTGGAGTAATGATGCTGAAAATTCAGCTGAACATCACAGAAATAAAATAAGTTTTACAGTAGGCTATATTTACACAGAAAATATTATCTTAAATTGTAATAATATTTCACAATATTATAGTTTATAATTGCATTTTTTTTATCAAATAAATACAACCTTGGTGAGCATAAAACTTCTTTAAAAACAAGTTCTTAATATATTTATAATTTTTTTACATTGACTTGAATGGTTCTCAGAGCAGAAATATTTCAAAAATCAACTTCTACAAAACTTCCTGTATTATAAGATTATTTTATATTTATATAAACTTTCTATTTATATAAAATCATGAAAAAAATTTTTTTACCACACATAACAAATTAATGGTTTTCAACATTTATAATAATCAGAAATGTTTCTTGAGCAGCAAATCAGAAGGATTTAGTGAAGGAAGCCATGATGCTGAAAATTCAGCTGCGCATAACAGAAATAAATTATATTTTAACAGATATTCACATTGAAAATAGCTATTTTAAATTGTAATAACATTTCACAATAGTATAGTTTATAACTGCATTTTTTTTATGAAATAAATGCATCCTTGGGGAGCACAAGACTTCTTTAAATCCAAAACAACCCAACCCCAAAATTCTTAATGTTTTTATAATTTTTTACTTTGACTTTAGTGCACTCTCAGAAACAAAGGTAGAAAAGCTGTCACTGGGGCGGTACCTTTTCAAAAGGTGCATGTTTGTACCTAAATGGTCCATTTTGGTACCTTAAAGGTACATATTAATACTTAAAGTGTACATATTTGAACCTAATAGGTACAAAAGTGTACCTTTTGAAAAGGTGCCGTCCCAGAGACAGCTTTTGTACCTTTATTTCTGAGAGCTTCTCAGAGTGGATATTTTTTTTAAAAAAATCAACCTCTGCAAAAACTTCCACCATTATAAGATACAGTTCACTGAACACACATCGACATTTTGTGACCCGAACCTATTTAATTACTTTTCATTTTCCTCTTTTTCCTCAAAATAATGGACTCAGTGGAGCAGGAAAGAAGTAATAAGAGATGGTCCACTCAAAGCCTCATCAATGCACCTGATTGAACTCCGTTTTCTTCATTTGCACCTGTTTCTGACCTGATGATGGTAAACTCTTAGCCTTTCTCTCCCTCTGATGATCTCACCCTTCTCCTAACCGACCTGTTTTTCTCCATTCCCCGATCCATCTCTCCAGCGGCCTCATCTTACCCTCTATTCCCAACAATCCCAGCACTCTCTGCTCTCATTAGCCCCTCTGACAGCCCTGATCTATGTCTGTGTTCCGTCTATCAGCTTGTGCAAAGTCCACTATTCTTAGGTTATAGTTCAGGTTTGTTATCCGCCTTACTACAGCCGCAGTTAAATTGGTAATGACCTCCCGAGCAGCGCGGCTTCTGTTCCCCGAGGCTCTGGCAGTAATGGGCAATGGAGGCATTTTTCCATGAGGTCATTTTCAGGGGCAGCGATGCTGCCGGTCCAGACGGATTCAGCACAGCTCATGGGTTTGATGATGGATGGGTTTAGTCAGTGAGCGTGGAGAAGCATTTCTCCCCAAACACTTTTGGAATACATTTGCTTTTGGATACTCTTGACAGGATAGCTGGTTAACAACACTTCTGCTGGAGCAACTTCCATTATTTATACTCTCACTGTACATACACTCTTAAATATTATTGGCATTGATGGTGAAGACCCTCAAACATCCATAAAACCATGAAGACATAGTGGAAAATGTCTCGGTAGCACTTTATTTTACAGCACTTACTATGTACTTATTGTAGTACACTCCCAGAAATAAAGGTGCAAAAGCTGTCACTGGGATGGTACCTTTTCAAAAGGTACATTTTTGTACCTATTTAAGTACTAATATGTACCTTTTAGGTACCAAAATGGACCCTTTAGGTACAAACATGTACATAGTGAAAAGGTACCGCCCACTGACAGCTTTTGTACCTTTATTACTGAGAGCGTAATTGCAATAACTTGGTAAAAAGTACTAACCCTGAACCTCTAAACCTAACCCTACCCCATGTAGTTACCTTATATTACCAGTAGCCTACTTTCTTGGGTAAGTACACTGTAAGTACATTATTACTACCTTTAAGTACATATGCTGTAAAATGTAAAACAAAGTTCAATCAGTGTTTCTTTATACGTTTTTTCACAATAAAAAAAGACAGAGTATGCATTCATTCAAGCAAAACAGCTTATTTCTTTAAATTGGAAAAGTATATATGCACCAAATAAAGGCCGATGGATGAGAGAAATGGTAACAAACATGTTAATGGAAAAGATTACTTTTATATTAAGAGATAAATATATAATTTTTGATGGACACCTTTCAAATGTGGTGGAGTTGGAAATGTGATGATAAGACTAAATAAATAAGGCGAAATTGTACATTAATGCATTATATTAATGTAAAATACTGAGAAGCTTTTTCTTTACTTTTGTATTTATTTATTTTTTGAGTATATTTTCTCTGTTACATGGACATTTATATGTAAATTTTTCTACCCAGCAGATAATACCTCAGCTCCAGGACTGCCCACTTGATGGCGAGAGCTTCTTTCTCCACAGCAGCGTAGTTCCTCTCGGCCTGGGACAGCTTGTGGCTGATGTAAATGACCGGATGCTCCTCCCCCTGTTGGATTTGGCAGAGCACGGCCCCAAGTCCCGTGTCTGAAGTCAGGGGCGCGGAGGACTGGTTCGTGCCCTTTTGATGGTCTGGAAGGCCTTTTAGGCTTGTCCGAACAGCGGATCTTCCCTGGTTGCCCCTTCCTGGTCAGGTCTGTCAGGGGGGCAGCTTGAGCATGTGGAGATGAGTCTCAACCTTTCGGTGTTCCGGATCCTCTTATATAGGGCCAATGCTGACGATCTCCAGGTGCTCCCAATAAGTTGCCTGTCGGGCTTCCCGCCACAATGTGTATTGTTAAAATGCAATTAAAAAAGAACTTGAAAAAAAGAAATAGATGGCTGTTTTAAGAACTTTTCACTGAAAGGCTCTTTTGGGAACCCAAAATGCTTTTTCTATGTTAATTTGGTTAATACAGAGCATTATTGTATATATTTTTGTATTTTATGAGAAGTTGCAGTTTGTAACCCTTTTCTGTTTAATATTCAATGTTTTAATACTTCTTCTGTAACATAAGGTGGTTGTTTGTGGTGATGTGTGGGCTTTGTTGAAGTGTATAGTCGGTTTGCCTTTCAGTGGACACGGAGACTCGGAGGCTGAAGTTCTCTATAAGTGAACATTTAATAGACAACGAGTAAAAACTGAACATAGTACCGACACGAACCACATACACATACGAAACTCAATGAAACGTTAAAGACTGACAAAGATACAGGACATGGGGCATGGCTTAAATACAAAGACAATCAAGGACATAACGCAGGACACCTGGAACACACAGCTGGCAGAGAATCAATATTAATGGCAAGGGCGGAGTTACAGATTGGGAAGGACACGAGGGAACAGGTATGAAAACAAACAAAGAGCACATGGACAAGGTAAACATGAACACAGGGCACGCCCGCGGCGTGACACCTGCAGTGTAATAAATGAAAATTAAATTAACAAATAAAAACAAAACTAGTAATACGAGGCACATATAACACATGTTTGCATCTTAGAAAAAAAAAAAAAGTCTGGTAAAAGTCTTAATATTTGATGATGACAAATTTTTCACAAAATAAATAAGATTTTTCAACTTAACTATATGGATATATAAATATGAAAAGGAGTAGAAAAAATTGGATGAGGCATAAAATAATGTCTTCAGAATGACTAATAGGTGAAAACTGACAGAATTGAAAAATAGTTGTAAAGCGGCTCAGAGGAAGACAGAAATCATGACTATATGTATTTCTGCTCATTACTGGAAAATCCATGATTTCTATGAAAGCAAAAACAGCAAATAAACATCACACATTTTTGATTAAAAGACTTTATTTTTGGATTATCTTCGTCTTCCTCCTCTTCCCTTGAAGTTTCCGTGACATAAAGATGATGCACAAATACATTTACCAAGCAAAACATTTCAAGCACATGTTTTAAATGCTAAGCAACCATCTTCAAATAATAAAGCTGGTTTATTTGTTTGATCTTGCTTTCATGGCATGCACACATTTTTATTCACCAACCACTGTATCTTAGATCTCGGTTTGATCCGTAAAGATTCATTTGACATGTCATATCTTACAGTCAGCTGCATATGCAAGTATTCCTGTTAAATTAACATGAGGACAGTTCATCACTTCAGTAAATCCCGGCGCTGCTGACAGCTCTTACTGACTGTTCTCCTGCCAGACGTCAGCAGGGAATCTGGGATCTGTCAGTGTGTGTTTGTGGTTTTGGGAGTGTATTGTGTGTGTGTGTGTGGGTCTTACAGGACCCCCTTCACTGCCCTCTGTGCCAGCGTCATGTTTTATTGGAGCGTAATGAAATTCCCACGCATCATAAACCCCGAGCTATGCCCCTACACGAGTCCTGCGGTGAGGAGGAGATGCCCTGGAGCTGCTTGTCTATTCCAGTTTACAGATATCCGGGTTCAGACCTGACGCTTCATCTCAGAGCTCTTTAATGGTGAAGATATCTCGGGATCTCTGAAGAGCTGCTCTTAATACACACACCGCTAGTGTTTACTGCAGTTTCCACAAACCATTATTAGCTCTGATTCCTGAGCTGTTGTTAGAATCAGTGTGCTTTTAGTATCAGTGACATACATTTATACTTAAATGATTTAACATTTTGAAAAAACTTTTTTATATAACAGTGAACCCAAATAAATTTGTATGTTTTATCTGTCAGATTTAGAGTTATTAGTATCATTATTATAGGTTTTATCAGGACAACCAGCAAGCAGTGCTTTACCAAATTGTCCATATTACCAAATTTCGCCATCAGTGAAATATATTTAATATAAACATTTTGTAGAAATAAATTTAAACTGCTTTGCAATGATTTGTATCATAAAAGCACTATATATATATATATATATATATATATATATATATATATATATATATATATAAA
>JAUCMR010000090.1:145493-160974 GCA_032357425.1 Enteromius argenteus
TTCCTTTTTCTTGGAAAAAGAAAAAAATCCCCCAAAATCACATAATTTATTGGGATTCCTTTTTTTTTTTGCTTAACAAGAGTATTTTTTGTTTTGTTTTAGTTCAGAGCCATAGTAACAAAAATGATACAATCTGAGTAATTTAATATTTTTTATTGGAAATATTTTGTAAACATTGATTTGCCCACTTTATTGCATGAGAAAAATAAAAATTAAAAAAACTCAAATAAAATGTGATTATTTACACCATGGTTTTGGCAAAACAGTTGAGTCTAATTATGTGCTTAAGTACTAAATAAAAGGGGAAGCAAATGAGCTTTTAAAAAGGTACCAACACCAAAACCTACAGGAATAATTTAATTATCAAACATTACTTCAGTCCTTCCAAGACTATTGTTTCATTGAAAAGACACCCCCCTCATCTGGCAACAACTATACACAAACAGCAGAGCAATGGAACTATGTTTTTTTATATAATCTATGTCAACCATCAACATCATTCAAGAGTTTTGAGGATTATTTCTTGCTTTCAAAAGCGCACACACAAAAGTGTAAAATGTTACACTACAGCTATCAGTACAGGTCATATGTCCACAGAAATGTTTATCTTTATAGGAAATACTATACCACTGAATCGGTTCATGCAAGGAGAAAATTCATTATGTAACATACAATATGCAACAGTAAGAATGAGTTTAACATTTGAATTAATACAGGTTTACAGTTTGTTCTAAAAAAAAAAAAAAAACTGCATTAGTATTGATCCACCAGAAGTTGAACAGCATCCCAAATAGTCCACCATTAGTCAATATTCTTGTCAAGTTAAAGTAAATACAGGAATCTGATGTGTGGTTAAATTAAATATATACATAATCAAATCTGTACAGTACAAATTGTCAAACATCTTTGCCTCCCTACTGCTGCTTCTCTGAATTTGAAACCAGCATTAGCTTAAACAGCAATCAACCAGCAAGAATAAGTTTCTTAATACAGGGTGCAACAACAATAAGTTCTAAGAAAGTGGCCTCCACAGAGGTTTCTCCACAAAAACACAAAGCAAATTATAAACAAGGCCAGAATTTATAATAAGTGTTTTCTGGCTGTTGCCATAAAAGTTCGTGAGAAAAGTCCAAACTTAGACAGAAGTGACAATATAAGACCCACTTTCAGTCGTGTCTCCTTTAGTGTCTCTCTTTTTTGCATTGCTTGTAATAGGTGTTGGAATCTGGGATGGTCTTGGAGTTGTGCTGTCGGCACTACTCTTTCTGGGGCTTGGTGTGTAATTAAAAGGACTTACCCTAGCAGCCACAGCACCACTAGGGGAGCTGTGTTTGCTGGAGTTAGTTGAGCTAAATGGTGTGCGTTCAGCAACTGGAAATTCATGAACCTCTGTGCCATTGTTTGGGTTACTTGGCGCAGGCTTGATATCAGCGACTTTTTTATCAATAGACTCGCTACTCCTGAGTAAATTCAGATTTGTTTCTGAACCCAGGTGGCCCATAGCAGCATTCTCACTTGCTAGCGACTGTTTTGCGTGCGATTCATTTGAGTCCCTGTCACAAGGTAGCCCTTTGCTTGACTGACTATCGATAACGGGAGGTGTGTTTGCTGTGGGTGATTTACTAGACCTTGGATTGTTTATGGGACAGTCTTCAATTCTCACCCAGACATCTTCTGTCTTGGACAAAGCAGCACCCAATGAATGAGCAGCATCACTAGTTGGATCTGACAAGTCTAAGGTCATAGAAGGTGCATATGAGCTTTCGCTCTCTTTCATTTTCCTCCATGTTCCTTTGCGTTCCAGGCCCCCCTCTTTGCCTGATTTTTGAGGAGGATTAGCAGGTTGCCGCTCATCCTCGCTTCTACCCTTTTCACTGGACTCAGACGAAGCAGAGAGAATGGAAGAGCTGCTGCCGGTTCTTTTCCAAGTGCCTACTCTTGGGAGAGATGAGGAATGTTTGCTGTGTTCCCTTTTCCATGTCCCCGTCCTGTTGATTGGGAGCCTGGAAGGGCTTTCTGAATGGGATCGGGAGATATCATGCCTTCGGAGTGACTTAGAATCACCATTCTCTGCAGTGTTCTGACCATGAGGAGACTTTCTCCAACCACTTCCCTGGTAGGGTAGACTAAGTGACATATCCGGTAAAGATGGACTAGATACTGGAGTCTGTGACTGGCTTGTAGACGAAGGAGACAAGGACTCGAAAGATGCAGACTCTTCTAATTTCCTTTTTAGTGTTGGACTAGGTGCTTCTTTGATGAATGTTGACTGACGAACAAGTCCAGGCTTCTCGGACCGGTCAGACTCACTCCCACTGGATTTGGTAGATGACATTCTGGACAACTCTGCCTTCTTTGAAGTACCTGAGGCTCCGCACTGGCTTAGACTTTTCGAAGCAGATTCACTTCTAGGAATTCCACTGGTACTTCTAGGCAAGCCACTCTGCTTCGTTGGTGTTTGCTGGCCCAGTTGCCTCCCTGGAGAAGTGTAAGCCATGCGTCCGGACCCCGAAGATTTTGTTGAAGCAGCACTGGGGGAGGCGGTGCGAGGCAGCTGAGATAATTTGCTGGATGGGCTCAAACCATTCCTACCAGGTGAAACTGAGGCACGACCAGGGGACTGCATGGGCCTTGTTAGAGATTGCTGAACTGGTCTAGAAGGTGTAGAATCTCTAGACCCAGATCGAGAGGAACCTTTACTTGACCCTCCTTGAGATGATGCTGGGTCCCTGGCAGGACTAGGTTCAGAACTTGCTGGGATTTTGATGGTTCTTGGAGAGTTTCCAGGACCAGGTGCTTGGGATGGTGGTTTTGACAATTGGCCACGTGGAGGGGGCTTTTTCGGTACCGGACTGGTGCTAGGAGAGCTGCTCCTCACACCAGGAACATGAATCATTGTCCTCCCTCTGGAGATCACAGGAGCTTGAGCTTGTCTGTGCTGAGAGGACATGCTTTCAAGACTTGGTCGGGGCTTTCCTGTGATTAGACTTTTATACACTTTCTTACCTCCTTTCAAGCTCTTAGTTTCTTCCTCTTTCTTTTTGGACTCTGAAGTGCTTTTCTCACCAGGTTTTAGTATTCTTGGCCCTTTATTTGCAGCAGGCTTATTGTCCTCCTGATTTGAAGGAAGGTGGAAGGGTGATCCAATGGAAATGCCCGATTTGAGAGATAGAATAGAGTCTGAATCAGAGGAACCTTGTCTGGAAAGACTCGCTGCAGCCTGATGAAGACTGCTAACTATGGAATTGGCCCCCTCTTGAATGGCTTTCCAATCAAATGATTCAGAATCTGGTGATAAGGCTTGCTCTGAAATAGGGCTATGTGTGTCTGTGAGATCTAATATCAGATCTGGTTCCTCTGCTAAAATACCATCAGCCAACATGCTCTTTTCTTCCTTAACCCCAGGTTCCTCAGTCTTACTTCTTGGTTGCTGTTTCTTTTTCTTTGGCATTGCAGAACTGATGCATTCTTGGAGAAGGTCATCTTCAGAATCAATACTGAGAGAGCTAAGGGAACTATTTCTAGAGAAGCACACAGGGGTGTCCTCAACGTGAAAGGCCTTTGGTGCATAACCAGAGGCTTGTGGCCTGGGCACTTCCATCTGAGTTGCATCGTCTTTGTGTGAGCAATCTTTGTTGTTGTTTTCTTGGTCAATGTCACTTAACGAGCTAAGGGATGAGTTTCTTGAAAAACATACAGGTGTGTCTTCAATGGAAAACTTCTGCTTCTCATCGCACACAGCAACTGTATTTTCTTTGGGTGCTTGTGGAAAACCTCCTGGTTTTTGAAGGGGTTTTGTTGGAGCCGTCTGAAATGCCAATACTCGGTTGGTGTTTACTGGATGTTCCACACTGCACTTCAAAGGGGGAACTTTTCTTTGCTCTTTATCTTTTCGCAGCTCAGCCTTTTCTTTAGACAAGTCAAGATCATCATCCTCAAAGTCAAGCGAACTCAGTGAATCATTACGAGAAAAGCAGTAAGGTGTGCCCTCAATTGGTGTGTAATGATGCGGAGAATCGAAGGCAAACCCAGGACGTGTTCTAACCTCGGGATTAGCAGGCTTATCAGCGAACTCTCTTGTGACAACTTTGGGCTCTTGCTTTTCCGATTCTTTGTTTTTATCTGGATATGATGCTGCTTCTGACAAGCTATTTGGAGCCTCTGGCCGTTTGAGCATCCTTGCTCTGTACTCACTGCTTTGCGGCATAGGTTTTACAGGAGAAGTTGGCTTTTTCTTTTCCAAGTCCTGCTGAACTAGGTTACCAGTGGCGGTGGATGGATGCTGACCTTGTTCAGGCATCTTCTGCACTCGAAATGGTTTGTGAATTTTGCTTTTGGGCATTGCAGAATTGATGCACTCTGCAAGAATATCGTCCCCTTCATTCTCAGCCAGGGCTGACTGCATGGGAGGTGATAAACCTGTATCTTTAATCTCTGCACTTTTCCCCTCTGGCAGAGTGTCTCGTCTTTGACCAGATGTTTCTGAATAGGGAGCTGAACTTTCAATACCTGCCAATTCATTCGGGGGTGAGTCAATTGTGAGGTCGCTGAGAGACGTTGCTGTGGAAAAGTTGATTGGTGTTCCCTCCACACAATACACCCGGGGCATGTCCTCACAGTGTGCGAGGGCAACATGCTTCTGCTGCTGTCCTCGGTTTTGTGGTGGCAACAATTTATAAACTGGGAGCTGACTTGGCTTGCGAGCCACAGGTGGTGGTATTCTAGATGTGCTTGAGGGCGATTGCTTTTTCGGTTTTCTTGATGATTTTGTTGGCATTGCTGAGTTAATACAAGCTTCAAGAATCTCTATGTCATCATCATCATCCGAGTCATCCAAGATGTCTTTTCCAGGTTCAGATGTTGATGGTGGTTTCTCTTGAACCTTGGGTTCTTGAATGTCTTCTGTCTCAAGCTCCGTTTCATTGCAATGGTCATCCTCATGAACTGGGGGCATTATCTTCAGCTCAACATCTTTCTGAATAAAGGGCTCATCTAAACTTAGTGCACTAAGGCTTGAAGCACAAGAGAAGCCATCTGGAGTGCTTTCTGTGGCAAAATGTAAAAGTGTATCATTATCTGGTAAAACCTGCACTTTCTGTACAGCAGCATTTACAACTGCATGTCTTGGAGGCAAATTACGTTTTTCAGAATGGGGTGGTACAGTAACTTTTTGTTTCACAGAGGTGGATCGTGGTGGTGGAGGTGGTGGCGTCTTGCTGCGACTTGGCGGCATTGTTTGTCCTGGGCTATCAGGCAGATCACTCGGACTGATAATCCCACTTACCATCCCACTGCATGGCTCACTCTGCACAGAACTTGCTATGGAATGACTCTCAAAACTGTCAAGGGAGCTAACAGACGTGCATCTGCTGAACATGAGCGGAGTCTCTTGTACATAATGTTCAGGGGGACTTTTGGGTGTCTGGGCTCCACTTTTGGATGGTGACTTGGCACCTGATGAAAATTCCACTGTTTTGTGATGCCTGGAAGCATCTCCATGTCCCAAGTGATGTCGTGGAGGCTTGATGCGAACATAATGGCCTGATGATTGGCTCTCAGATGTGCGTTGGTCAGATGCAATGTTACTAGTGGACTCTTTTTCTGATATAGGCAGAGTTGGGTAATTATTGGCCGAGTTGACATTACGCTTGCAGCTTTCCATTTCATCTTCCTCGGAAGACAATGATGATAAAGAGCTACCACGTGAGAAACAAATAGGTGTGTCCTCCACACAATATGTCTGTAATGTTTCTTGATTTATTGTGGGAGCCTTGCATGCTGGGTTCTTCTGAACTGCTCTAGTTGGTCCTGCTCTGCTTTGAGCAGACGAAGGGTGGAGCTGCTTTTGCCTACCCTGGTTCTTTAAAGATGCCACAGAGGAGGAACTATCTTGGCTTAAATGGTCTTTGACAGAACTTTGGGTAGAAGATGGCTTTGAATGACTAAACATGGCCTTCTTGGAGGAAGCTTCAGAGTACTTCAAACTGTAATCAATAGGCTGTTCTACATGGTGATCCTCATTGTATTCCATGCTGTAGTTTGGAGTTTGCTCATCAAGCTGCTCTTCTTCTGAATAACGCTCGCTGTAGTTTGTTGGTTTGTCGTCAGCATAATCATCAACAGTGCAGATAGTCTGAGAGATCTTTTTGTTAAGTCCATGACTTGAGCCACTATTAATTTGTTCACTTGAGCCCCTTGACCTAAATCCAGGCAGGTCCTGTTGAACAAACCTGGGCTGGTACTTTTTTAGTTTATCTTCTCCGTCACTGCTGGCTTCAGTGTACATGGGGTATCCTGGGCTTTGTGATCTTTGTGGTTTCTGATCTGGTCGTTTCATTTCATCATCAAGGAGCTTAGACCTTGCCCACCTTTCATTCTGGCTTGGGCTTTGTCGACCAGAGTTAAGCTGTTCATCAGAATACTTCAAACTGTAGTTAATAGGCGTATCCAGATCTCCATTGTCATCTTCCATGTGATTCGCATTGTGTATTTTATGGGCAAGATCTGCAGGATATTTTCTGTAGACACAACATTTGCCTTCATCATCTTCTGAATAGGAATCCACTGAGGGCTTCATTTGGCCTCTCTTTCCATAACCATCAGTGCTGTTGACACTATTCAGACTGTCATTAGAAGCTCTGTACTCCAGTTTGGGCATTGGGCACGGTCTGCCCGAAGGGTCAGTTTTGCTGTAGCTGTACATATTTTGGTGACCATGAACAGCAGTTTGGCGTCGGATCATGTCGTCTTGCACTACGTGAGAGTCTGGTGTGGATCCTGCGGTTCTATCATCCATACTTAAGTGCATGTTTTGCACTTCCTCCATAACTACTGCAATTTGAGCTGCAGTCGTGGGAATCTGCACCATTCGCTTAGCAGCCTCCGCATCGGAATGGAAACCCCTTCGCTCTCGATCTAGACTTCTGTCCCTCTCGGCTCGGACACTTTCTCCATTTCCTCTGTTGTCTCGAGATGAAGGGCTTGAGAGCACTGGGGTGTTTATATAAGGTGACCGAACTCCAACTCCATTTGGGTTATAGCCATCTGATCGACAGACACCATCATAATCACCGTAGACGTTATGCTTATGTCTTGGCTTGGCCCGATGGGAAGCTTTCGGGCTCAAGTTGTCAATGTTATCGAAGGTTTCAGAGAGGTGCTGTGCGTCTAGTTCTTCAATTAGTGCTTTCTGTTTTCTTACATGGAGAGATGGTAGGCTGGATCCAGGAGACATGATGTTGGCGTCCTTATACTTGGCAGGCCGATTGGCCATGAGGTTTCTCAAAGCAGCAGCACTTCCCATAGCTATCATCTTGTGCTTGGAGTGAATGAGGTTCTTCAGCATACTGACTGCACCCATATCCCATAATGCCTCTTGATCTTTTGCATTCCGAGCAGAGAGGTTCCACAGCGTCCCGCAAGCATTGCTCACTATCGTCAGACTGTGTGATTTAAGGTGCTGAAGAAGAGTCTGAAGACAACTGTTTTCCCTTAATATTTGCCTGAAATGAACAAAAAAGAGGAAAAGGTTTGTTGCCACATGGACATATTAAAAATTTGTGAGCGTATGCCACTTTTATAAAGCATACTCTACCTGTGCTCCTCATTTGTGGCAATTAGGCTCGACACGTTTCTCAAGATGCCACCACCACTTTCTATTATGGCAAGGGTGTTGGTTTGGCTTCTGTATGTTAGAGTGCTCACTAAAAAAGCCAAAGCTCCAGGAACAGTACAAATATCAGCTTTGTTTTCAGTGCAATGTGCTGATAAGTTCCAAAGGGCACTCAAGACACTTTTTAATGTGGATTCCTGTAAGATAACAAGACAATTTCTTTAATGACTGAACGGTTTGTTTGCATTCATACAGAAATTATTAAAGTGTTGCAGAGACTTCTCACCTTCTGAACCTCTAAGGCACACTCCATTAGGGCTCGAACACTGCCAACTTCTCGCAAGATCTTCTTACTGTTCACATCAGCTCGCCATGAGAGGTTCCTCAAAACACTGGCAATTACCTAAAGCAGTATAAAGCTTCTTAGTACAATAACTTGAGATTGATGTTTTTCTTTTTGGTGGCATGCACAACTATGCATATGCTATTTTTCAATTATTTAAATATTCAATTTATGACATGCATTTCCAAACAATTATACCTGCTGTAGGTCCTCACTCTCTGACTTCAGTTGAGCTACCATGGCCCTCATGCAACCTTTCATTGAGCAAAGTGTAGCCTGTGGGTAAAATAAGTAATTAAATGCTATAATAAATACTGAATAATAATGATGAGAGACAATGCTGAGAGAAATATCGTACCTTGTTGGCTACATCTCCAAAGGTTAGATTAGTTAGAGCCATTCCAGCATATCGTCTTAGTGTAACACTGTAGTGATCATTGGTAAGACCGTAAATCTCACAGTCAACCTGCAGCAGCTCTCCAATCGCCTGAAGACCACCTGCAGAAACAACGCATAGAAATATTCACCCAATGAGATTCACATTTTAGGTTTTTCAATGTCTAACATGAACAAATGGAAAGATGAGTTTTATTTATATTTTTGGAAAACCTACCAAGCTCATTCATCGCGTGCCTGTGCTCTTCATCAAAGGAAAGTTTCATGAGAACACAAACTGCTGGACAAATCTGATGCTCGACTGGTGAAGGCACTGTAGTGAAGGCAAAAGTATATTAATGAGGTTGTACAGCTCACATATATTAATTATGCATCAACCCACCTAAAAGAGTTAAGTCAACTATTAAGCTCCTTCCCATTAGAGCATTTCATGTGAATCACATTTATAAATTAATAAAAAGTGAGCAGTATATGGGACAGAATAAAAAAGCATTGCATTGCATTTACTTTAGCAATATATTAGAGACATATAAGCCAGTATATTACTGAAGTTAATGTTTAAATGGCTAATGCAGATGCATCAGAGTCACTGCCTGATTTATGTTGATATATACATAATGTACATGTACATGTTATCTACTAAAAATAACTATAGACTAAAACAGATATTATTTTTAACTATCATGTGGTTAACTAAAATAAATCTAAAATATTTATTTAATGTATAGTTATTTGCATTTTTTGTTTAAGTAAAATTAATAAACTAAATTAACTAAAATACATTATATATAAAATACAAATAATATATATATTTTCTAGTAAAAAAAAAAAGTGACAAAAACACTTACAATTAATAAAACTAAAACTGCAAACACAAAAATAAAAACTAATTCACAACATATTAAAAGTAAATTAAAGCTAAAAGGAAATATTACAATTTAAAATAAAAAATAAATTGATAACTATACAAAATCTATAATATTTAAAATATAAAAAACAAAGCATGCAGAAATTAAAGAAAGAACTTAAATTTTACTACATTTCTAACACAAAAAAAGCTAAACACAAAAAATTGTCTATTTAAAACATTGCCAGTGAATATTGAAAACCACACAAAGATGAGAAAACACTTCTATTAATCCACACAGTAACTACAACTAAAAATAATTGTAGTGAAGGATCACATCCCTCTGCGCTATTCCTGACACCTAACACACATCAGAGATATACTGGGCCTCACTTGGGTTCTTGTCCTGGTCCACACCGCGCTCATGGCTTTCCTGCCACTCCCAGCAGGTCTCACAGTAAGCCCTGATCTGCTCCAGCAGGTGGAGCACCCGGATCTCCCTCCGGCCACGCTTGTCATCGGGCTGCGAGTGGATAATGTTATGCAGGGCAGCGCTGGCCCTCGCCCGGGCCTCTTTGCTGCCGCGGGAATTTCCAAGCAACACGGAGTCCTTGTCATTGCCGTGGAGGAGCTGGATGAGCAGCGGCAGGCAGCCGGACTGACGCATGGCGATGCAGCTGTCCTGAGAGCTCGACATGGCCAAGAGGGTGCGAGACATGTCGTCTTTATCATGGGTGCCCAGCATGGACAGCAGAGAGTACACCATTTCCACCTGAGCATATGCAGACTTGATTAAACTGATGAACGATGCACGATGCATTTAATCATCACCGTAAGTCATTATAGCATTAAGAATTTAGCACTAGTTAACCTTAGTGCCCAAATGGCTGGTCAGTCGTCGTGGAACGGAGTAACTTCCGGCACTGCTCATCTCACTGGAGGCATCATGATCGACCCGAGAACCTGAGCCCTGACAGACAAAAACATACAAACTATGACTGAAACTATGTTCTCAATAAACAGACAAGCAGATCTTCAGCAAACCTAACCAAACACCTTTTAAAATGACAATAGTAATATCTGTTTATTTTTCTGTTGTATTTCTAATATACCCTACAAAATGTCAATAGGTAAATATGTGACAAATTATATTTACATGTACATTTACTAGTGCTTTCAAATGATTAATCGCATCCAAAATAAAAGTTTTTGTTTACATAATTTATGTATGTGTACTCTGTATATTTATTATGTATATATAAACACACACAAAATATATATATGTGGGTCAAAGACCATAAAAACAATGGTAAAACTGCTTTAAATTGATGTTTTTTCCCTCAAAAAATAAAAAAGTTTTCTGTTCAAACTAATTGCAATTTTGTTTTGTTTTTCAAAAATAAATATCACAGATTTACTAAATTTAACTACTAAAATGTCATTCAGTGTAACAATCTTGTCAGGCATATTTATAACAAAAATCAATTTAAGACACATTAAAATATTAATTACTTTTACCCCAAATACTAATTAGTTATAATTTTACATTTTTAAAATGTGCCTCTATCCTACATTTTGCCCATTTGTCAGTAAGATTTTTTTTTACTCATTTAAAACAATAACATTTAATATGCTTCTTTTATATATTTTAATATGTACAATATTTATCAGAATACGCATGTTGTTTGAATTTTTGAATATAAATAAAAATATTGATAAATATTTGAATATTTAGATTAAAAAGCAAATAATTTAAATACATTAATATTTAAATTCATAAATGTATTTACATTTATCAGTTTAAAAATAAATGTATAAATTCGAATAAATCAAAACTTAATAAATTTAAATACAATATATTTAAATTTAATTCTTATTATATTTTACATTATATAAAATGCATTATTAAATCTATTTAATATTTTACAAATATTTCTACTAATTGTTTAAAATGACTATTTTAAGCTAAATGAACACTTCATGTTTTATTATGTCAACTGAACTTGTATTATAATAAAAAGACCTTTTAATCATCAGTAGCATTGTATGTATTTTACAAAATATCTTCAATATGTCCACAATACAGTGTTTTAAATATGTGCACATGTATATTTAAATATAATACAAATAAATGTACATTTAGACACTGAATTTTATTTATGAATGTAAAGATAAATTTCTAAAGGTAAATAACATTTATAAATGTAAATATTTAAAATTATGTAATTATTAATTATTTTAAATTATATTTATAAATGTATATTTAAATGTATAAATTCATATTGAAATATAAAATTTTCTGATTAGAATATTGTATAAGGTAAAGGAAAGCACTGTGTTTTACTGAATTTGTATTATACTATTAATTATTTCTACAAATAAAACAATTTAAAAACAAATCTTAAAAACTAAAATTGCATGAAATACACTCTGCAAACACAAAAACGAGGGCAAGTGTCTTTGCTTAGTGAACAATGTATGGTTGTTGTGTCAGACTCGATCCCTGCACCTAATCCAGCGACATACCGCTCGCACCATCTGTCTGAAAAATACCATGCGGCATTAATGCGACTGAAACGGTATGGAGCACAAAAAACCCTCCTGTTTCTGCTTAGAATTTCAAAGTCTAACTAGGGCTCTATGATGAACAATAAAACCATTAGCATCTGCATTCAAATCATTATTATTCAAAGCACACCGAAGCTCTTGGCACAGACTGAAAGGCCTTTTAAAAAAAGGGCCTGAATCCTTGGCACCCACTGGCAGAAAAAAAAGGGCCACCGGAGGACACTTCTGTTCAAAACCAGTCTAATTTAGCAGGAGACGATTGCAAATAGATACAGTACTCACCTGTGAGCAGGCTGTGGTACTAGCGCTAGCATCTCCAGCAGCATGAGCTCCTTCGGTCTGTATCACGGGGTCATGTTTAACCTGAAGATTGAGAATATGAGAAACAGCATGTTAAATCACAGCTGCAGCGCTCTGTAAGTCACAGGTGGACTGAGAGCCTCTCTGGCTGAAGGTGAGGGATAACCTGTGTAATCAGCTCTGTGAAGAGCGGATAATTCAGCGTATAGAGATACTGAGCGAGTCTTCAGATACAGGACAGCAGCTGCAACAGCATCAGGCCCTTACTGACCTACATTGCTTTCTCATTGCTGGCGGGATTACGGCAGAGGGGTGGAAACGCAAAGTGTCCGATAGGATTTATCAACTCTGAGCATACCAGTGAACATGCATACAAAACTATTTCACCATATAAAACATCTAGACTTCCTGTAGCACACAATGGCCAGACTTTTTTTATAAATGTGTAATTTAATTTATATTTACATTTAAATGTAATATAAAATGTTTCTCTTCTTTTCCTCAAAATATTGTATGTCAAGGTAAAGAAAAGCTCTGTTTAATTGCATCACTGAATATATATTATAATAAAAAATATTTTAAGAAACTGCATTATTATTAATTATTATTTTGTTTATTTATGTCTCATTTATTCATGTGGTTACAAGTAAATTGTTCTTTCTTAATGTTAATGTCTCCGTTTTTTTTTAATCTAATAATAATAATAATAATAATAATATATATTATTATTATTTAACTAATATTAGTACTAAATAGGTATTTATAAAACTATTTTATTTTGAATTAACTTTTTTTTGTGTTTTAGACTTTAAGTTTATATATATAAAATGTAATATTTTTTATATGATACGTTTTTAATATTTATATGTACATATAAATAACAAATACTTTAAAAAAATTATATATATATATATATATATTTTTTTTTTTTAATGTAATATTTATTACATAATCTTTAAATTATTTATATGAAGAAAAAATATATATATATTTAAAAATTGTCTTTTTTTGATAAGTTAGGACTTAATACTCAATAAATAAAATGCATTGTATTGTGCAATGTACAACAGAGTGGATAACAGTGTCTGCCAAATGCACACATGTAAATGTAAATGCAATACATAAATGCAAGCAAAGCTAGAAAAGCTCTGTGGTTCCTTAAGCTAGGTCACAGCACACTAATGTTTTTTAATGCTCAGCCACACAGAACACGATCCATTAGTAAAGCATGCTCATTCAATCAAACTTTTATGGCTTCAGTGTTTATGCACAGATGCACTTTCTGTGCACCATTTCCGTTTGCTTCTGTATGAGCTCTAAAAGCAGAACATTACAGACTGAAAGAAACGCAGCAAACACTGATGCTAAGATGGAAATTACAGCCTTTCTAAAGCAAAGGAATTAAATACCCAAAGAGGAACAAATGCTTGCACAATCTGACCACAATGTTCCATACTGATAAGATATGATTAAACTAGATTTCTTGAAATGACTTTCACTTGTTCATGTGGACACAAACAAAAGTCGTAACACCCAGCTTTTGGGGAACCGACAAATTTAAAACAATATTTGCGGGAAATGTGCTCATTCTTAGACCATCCCATATTTAGATGAGTTTATGTCTTCGGCAGATTTGGAGAAATGTAGAGCAACGGATGCACTGCAGTGAATGGGTGCCGTCAGATTAAGAATCCAAACAGCTGATAAAAACATCACAAACCACTCCAGTCCATCAGATACCATCTGGAGACGACAAAAGCTGAAACAAATCCATCATTAAAATATTAGTTCTGGCTAAAATGCAAATTAAGCATCCATCATAACGCTTCCTTCAGAATAAAAGTGTTCTGGTCTGAATCAGGAGAGAAATCTGCTCAGATCAAGCACTGTTTACAAGCCAAAACAGCTCTATTTTGGTGTGAGAGTCGACAGGAGATGGACTTTTCACTGCAGGAAGCATTATAATGAATTATGAAGTTATATTTTATCCAGAAGTAATGCTTTGAAATTCAAAACATCCTAATGATGGATTTGTTTCTTACAAACACACAGCTTTTGGCTTTTTCCTGACTTCCTTTTAAGACATTAACTGATGGACTGGAGTGCTGTGGATTATTGTGATGTTTTTAATAGCTGTTTGGACTCTCATTCTGATGGCACCCATCCAGATCCTTTGGTGAGCAAGTGATGCAATGCTACATTTCTCCAGATCTGCTGAAAAAACAAACTCATCTCCATCTCTGATTGCCTGAGGGTGAGCACATTTCCTCATTTTTAAGTGAACTATTTCCTCAATTTATAAAAATGACTACTAACTACTTCTAATCTTGAGTTCAAACTCTCCCTCTAAACGTGACTTTATTACAGACAGCAGAATAATCCAGTACCTCCGCATCAGTCGCCTGGGCCTGTAAACGAGTCCGAATCCTCAGCATGTCTTTTTCTATCTGCTGTATCCGAGCGACACGGCCCTGAGAACAAATTATGAAAACCTTATTACTACAGTCGTGGTTTCACTCTGAATTTAGAAGTTCCAGTTTCAGGTCTCTCAGTTTCAGCATCTCAGCCCACCTGCGCTCGTTTCTCCATGTCCTGACATGTTCCCAGCTGCTCCTCCATAGCGGCTCGGATCTGCCGGGCTTCGTATTCCAGCTGCCTGCGCGTCATGTCGGTCTGCAGAGAAAACTACAGCAGCAGAAGAAGAAGCAGCGTGAAGCTACAGAGATCGTGTGAGCTCAGTGTATATTTGAGACTGTATATACTTACATTCTCAGTCAGCGGCAGACTGTCAATCCTTTTGGTGAGGTTTTGTAATTGAGCATAATACCAATCTTTTTCCTTTTCCTCCTTCTCAAGTTCAGCCATCAACAAAGACCTAATAAAAGCAAAAATAATTACGTTAGATTAGAATTTGAGACTGTGTAAAATTGTTCTACATCAACATGTAAACAGCAATATAGGTTCCATAAGTTAAAAATAAAAAAAATAAATAAACATATATATATATAAATTAATTAAAATTTGTTTACCTGTATACAAATTTGGAAATCTGTATGTATGTATTTGATAAATTCTAATCAAACTTTACTTTGATAAATTCAGAAATATATGTTTTTTATATGTCTTTAAAAGAAGTCTCTTTTGCTCACCAAACCTGTATTTATTTGGTTTAAAAATACAGTAAAAACTGTAATATTGTGAAATATTATTACCATTTGGAATAACTATTTTCTATCTGAATATGTGTTAAAATGTAATTTATTTCTGGGATCAAAGCTGTATTTTCAGCTTTTGTGACTTTAAGGGTCACTTTTGATCAATTTAATGCATTCAAGCTCCAATAAAACCCAAATGGTAGAACAGTGATGTATATATAGTAAATTAACTTCTGATAATCAAACACTTTTTCACATGT
>JAUCMR010000090.1:161074-175462 GCA_032357425.1 Enteromius argenteus
CAATAAAACCCAAATGGTAGAACAGTGATGTATATATAGTAAATTAACTTCTGATAATCAAACACTTTTTCACATGTAATGAAACGAGTGTACCTTCATCAGTCATAAATTTAACCACGTAAATCTCAGAGCAGCAAAACCCTCTAGGAGCTTTAGAAGAAACCTTCAGATAACCTGCTTAAAGAGATCTAATCAGCCATCTGACCGGCCCATCTGATGCTCAGAGAGTGATCCCTTCTCGCTCACCTTTCCTTCTCCAGCTCCTCCAGGTACCCAGCACTGTCTCGGCCCCCGCCGGTCACCCCTCTCCTGGGGAAGGAGCTCATGGGGCTGGGGCTGGGGCTGGGGCTGCTGTCGGCCGAGTGGGTCGAACCCGAGCCCTGCAGAGACGTCTTGGACCTCAGCTTCACGCCAGAGAAACTGCTGGGGTCAAGACTCATTTCTGCTGGACACAACAGAAGATGATGATGGGTATCATTGTAACATTTTCCAGAAAATAAGTTAAACTGCATTGCATCGTAATTGAATTTAGAAAAATAAACGTTAAATGCATGTAAATAAAACATATACAAACATTATAAATGGGTTTCAGTTACTCTCACTCTACGACAAATCCTTTTGGAAAATAAATCATAACTAACATGTTATAAAAATCAAAAAGATGTGAAGAAATTTAATAAATACAACCTAATAGCAAATAAAATCATATAAAAAATTGTGCTGTCAAACGATTAATTGCGATTAACTGCATCCAAAATAAGTTTTTCTTAACATAATATATGTGTATTCGATGTATATTTATTAATTATATATAAAATACAAACACATGCTTATACTTAATATATGCTTATATATTAAATATATTTATAAATAATATAAAACATAATAATATAAATATATAACCATGTAAATATTTTTTTTAAATAAACTGTATGTGTGTATATTTATATATACTGTACATCATAAATAAACACAGTACACACATATATTACGTAAACAAAAACTTATTTGGATGTGATTTATCATGATTAATAGTTTGACAGCACTAAAAAAATTTAAATAGTGCAAAAAATGTATTATATAATACTTATAAGTAAAATATATATTAAGTAAATATAAATAATATAATACATATACATTATATATATATATATATATATATATATATATATATAGACACACAAACACACAATATAAAATAAAATAACAGATTTAAAAATTAAAAAGTGTTTGAAAAGAACATGAATGAAAAATAATTACGAAACAAACTAATTATAGTGACGTTGATTAAAAAGAATTATAAACACCAGGAACTCTAGGCTTGTGAATTTCAAGTGAAACAAACATCTGGCACGTGTGAAATGCACCATACAAATAGACTTGGGCTCATGTATTTCTTATTCAACACAAATCTGCAGGTTTTTCATGCCTGACGTCAATTGCATTACAGAAGTTGCTTTGCAATAAAACTCGAAGCCCATTTTGATAAAAAGCTTGACTGATATTCTTGAAAATACAGTACATTAAAGAGTTTTTACATCATATTCAGTTTAGTGAGCGGCCTTGCTGTCTTCTGACTACACAGGCCTTCTAAGGCAGAATCAGAAATGAAAGGAAACGCCACGAGTGACCGATCTGGAACGCCTATGTAGGCAGCAACCACACAAATAGCACTTGATTCTGATAGGGTTTGACATTACCTTGTTGCTAAGCTAAAGACGAGCATATGCCATGCATAAAAATACACAGCACATGCAAACACAGGGTGAAAGCTAGACCAAAGCAAGTTATTATTTAAAACAGTTTGCTTTTGGAACGCACCTATGATGTCTTAGACAAGACACTACAGACAAGACCAGGGTGTTTACATGCACTGCTCATGCATTTGTCTTCTGTCTGTAGACAGCATTTTCTTGATTTATGTGAAAAAAATAATAATATTATACACACACACATATATATATATATATCAAAATGCCTTCTGTAAAAAATAAATAAATAATAATAATAATAATAATAATAACAACAAATGTGTGTGTGTGTGTATGTATATTATTATATTATATATATTATTTATTTATTTATTTTTTAAAGTCAACTGATTTGGAAATGCTGAAAATCTGTAATACCTGACATTTTTTGGAAAAAATAATATAAACTATATAAACAATAAAATAAACTATATAATATATTATAAAATAAAATCTATATTTAAATTTGAAACAAAAAAAATTAAATTACAATAAAACTTAATTTTTATGATCCCTTGGTAATAACTAGATGGCTTGGCTAATAATCAATCAATATTAAAAAATATATTATGTAAGTTAATTGAATTTTTAAAGGTCTAGTCCACTAATATTACAAAAGTAATTTGCTGAAATTCTAAAGTAATCTTTCTGAGAATAGATTACAGCTAGAACAATTGTGTTAATGTAGTTAAAATCAACTGGGGAGAGGAAAGTGATAATTTGACATGTTTCACTTAAAATGCAATCCAAGCAGGCCACTTGATAAGTTGTGTAATAGATCAAGATCATAGTGTTAAAATATGTATTGTTCACATGAATACTGGTTAAGTCATCTCTCCTCACCTTTAATTCTTTCCAAAAATTCAATCTGCCCTTGTGAATCCTTGGAGTCCTCGTCAATACTTCCTTGCAGCTGCTTCAAAACCTCCTGAAAGAGAAACAGACATTGTTTCAGAAACACACTATTCTGTGTGTGTGGCAGAGCTTCAGAAGCCATCTTTAGATAATATAACACGATGCACGGAAGGAACCAGAAAAAAAAAAAAAAAAAAAGCATGAGAGATTTCTAGCTCCCACCACATGTGAGAAGACTTCTTCAGCCTGTGGGTAAAACGGAGCTGATAAAGAGAAGAAAACTTCCATCAAAGAGCTTTGAAGTGCTTTGAAGACGCGCGCGTCAGAGACATAAACAGCTTTGAAGCTCTGAAGATGCACCTGCTGCTTCTTTAGTGCCGTGTTGGTGCGTGATCCGGTCGTGATAACGCCTTGATTTCTCTCCGATTTCAGTTGAAGGGGTTTTTTTAGATGTAGGCAAGAAAATCAGCACTCGCTAATCAACCGAACTTCAGCAGCTCACATCATAAAACACAGTATTACGCTGCACTACAGAGCAAACGCAGCTCAGATCGGAGATTAAATGACTCTGAATCACTACAGTCTTACATAACTACATCTTTGCTGTTTAAGAATAAAAGACTAGACACATAAATGAATGAATCATTCACGTATGAGCACAAAATCTGCCTTAACTAACACCAGGTATTGACTTATAATTGCAATCGAATCACATCCACAATAAAAGCTTTTGTTTACATAGTATATGTGTGTGTGTATGTGTGTATATACATATATTGAAAATAAGCACATGTATATATTTATATAATGATATCATATATAAATATTTAATATACAAATATAACATTTTTCTTATAATGTTATCTCATGCACAAATGATGTGTATATTTATATACACATCATAAATATACTGTAAATATAAGTACACACTCATATAATATATACATTCATTTATTCAGTTTTATTTATATTTTTATATATATATATATATATATATATATATATATAGATGGTTAGATAGATATACAAATCTATATATATATATATATATAGATTTTCATATATTATGTAAATGTAAACTTTTATTTTGGATGTGATTCATCGCGATTAATCATTTGACAGCACTAACTTTAATACTTCAAGGGACAGTTCACCCAAAAATAACATTTACTGTTAATTTACTCACTCTCAGGTCATCTAATATGCAGGTGACCTTTTTTTCCCAGTAGAAGAGTAAAGAAGATTTTTAGTTGAACTTCTGGTCTTTGGTGATTCGTAGAATGCAAGTCAATGGCTACCGTCACTTTAAGAGTCAAAAAAGCACATACAGTCAACACAAAAGTAATCCCAGAGGCTCCTGATGATATATTGAGTTCTTATGAAGCGAAACGATCGCTCTGTGCAAGAAACTGAATATTATTCACAACACTATTATTACCTGTGATTCAGAGCCTCAGGAAAAGATTCAAGACTCAAAGTGAAAATCAAGTTTTCCTGTAAAATGAAATGTTTTCTTAGCTGTCCACATTAATAACGCCAAGACAAGTGCAAACTATGGAAAAAAAAATAAAAACACACATACACATGCATACAAATGTAATAAAAGTACAACTATGTTGCAGAAGTAGACATATAGACTATATAAATAGAAATATAGACTATGTATAGTAGCCTGTAGCAAATTGAGTGCATAATAATAATAATAATAATAATAATAGCAGCATTGACATTAACAAATGTGCAAACTTAGTCCTATTCTATGAGATAGAAACTCTGAAATGCGATTCTCTGTAAACTGGTTTAAATAAACCATTTAATAAATTTACATAATCACTCAATTATCAAAGCAATAATGGTGTCAAACATGGATGTTTTCCATGTCTAAATCATATTAAGTCACTAAACTCATCTTTATCAGGAAAGAAAGATTTGTTTGTAAACCGGACGTTACTCCAGGCTCTGAATCACAGGTAATAATGTGGTAAATAATGTTCAGTTTCTTGCACAGACTGATTGTTTCGCTTCATAAGACCTCAATATATTTATAGGAGCCATGGGGATTCATTCTGTGATGTCTGTATGTGATTTTTTTGACTCTTAAAGTGACGGTAGCCATTGACTTGCATATTATGAATCATCAAGGATGCCAGTTTCGGCTAAAAATAGCCTTTATTTTTTTGACAAAAAAAGCCACATACGATGAGTAATCAGCAAGTTTTTATTATCCCTTTAATGTTAGAGGTTCAATCAAACTGCATAGATGATCGTCCACTAGAAACATTAGATCAACAGCGCTTTATGTCATTTATACCAGCACAATAAGAGTAAAACATATCTGCAGAACTCACCGCTGAGGTTCCGCTCAATGTCCCTTTAAGGTTTCATAACACAAACCCTCGGATGACGCCGGTGTGGTCCCAAAACCATATCAAATACCAGACATTGGCAGTGCTCATTTCATCACTGAGAGCGTGTTTGGAAGCACAAAAAAATGCCCAAACAATGTGACTGCCCTTCAGGAAGCGGCTAGCTCCCCCCTCATCCCATCCCGGAGACCCGACGGCTCACGGAGAACACAGATGCTTCCCCATTCATTTCACAGGACCACCCTTCCCAAACGCCCCGGGGTCACCATATACACGGCCCACTGGAGGTGTCCAGAAG
The DNA here is from genome assembly GCA_032357425.1 of Enteromius argenteus. Lineage (NCBI taxonomy): Eukaryota > Metazoa > Chordata > Actinopteri > Cypriniformes > Cyprinidae > Enteromius > Enteromius argenteus. Next base: position 166,345 of record JAUCMR010000090.1, read on the forward strand.
GGAAAGGTCAAGCACGAGCTCGCCGTTTGTCTTCCCTTTTCCAGCAGAAGAGGACAACACGGGGTTATTCTGTGTCTCAGAAGAGTCATCGGGTGTTTGCTCCCGAAGGAGTGTGACGTCACACTGAGACGTCTCAGGAAACAACAGCTTCATTATAGGGGAGGGGTCATATGATTACAGAGTCCTTTACTACGATGTGAGTCAGAGAGAGTGAATCAAACAATGGTATGACAACGGTATTATTCTCTCGACTCGTTCAGGACGAAGTAAAACTGAATTACCTCTATTTATGCTCTTAGGAGATGTCTTATTGTGCTAGAGTCTTTTCAGAATGTGATGTGGATAAAATATGAGAATTAAAAAACTTAAAATATAATAAAACATAATATAAAATAAAATATAAATAAAAAATATAGAAGTTAAGCATAATATAAAAAATATAATTACAAATGTTTGAAAGCAAATTAAAAACAATGCTAAATATTTTAATTATACAAAATAAAAAATAAATCAAATGTGTAAAATTAAATAGGCTATATAACAATACAATAAATATATAATATATATATATATATATATACACACACACACATACATACATACATAAATAATAATAAACAACATACATAAATTATATAATTATAAAATAAAAATACATAATACATTACATCAGAATCAGAATATTTACTGTCATTATACAAAAAGTATTATAAAATATATAAAATAATATATATATATATATAAAATTATGTGCAAACCTATTTCAGTGCAAAAATATTTTACAGTAAAAAAAATAAATAAATGAAGGTAAGTTATAATATAAATTAAATTAAAAAAAATATTATAATATAAAATTTAAATATAATATAATCTTAAATTGTACAATAAAACTAAAATAATAATTTTTTCAACTTTGTAGTATACACAATTAGAAATAAATCAGATCATATCTCATATATAATCTAATATAATTATAATACATTAAAAAATATATATTTTTGTATTTAAATTAAATATATATATATATAAACATAATATAATAATATAAAAATTAAGGTAAAAACAAAAATATAACAAACAACAAAATATAATAAAATTAAAAATAAATAAAAAAACACTTCACTTGGTTCAAACCACTGACTATGAATAATAGTAACAGTACTAGATGTCTGACTTAGCAAACACCACCAATCAATATTATAAAATATATTATGTTAAGTTAACTGCTCTGGGAATTCTAAACCATGTTTTAAAAAGGTCTAGTCTTCTAATATAATAAAAGTGATAAACTGAAATCCCAAAATAACTCTTATGAGAATAGATTACAGCTATAATAACATTTTCAGCAGCCAAATCCTCATTCGGATGGACTTCAATCTCCTAATGCGGTGCTGAGGCTATAATGGAAGTCCTAGTTCTGCTCTTCTCAGAGTCAGTGTCCGAAGGAATCGGGTTACTGCGATGCAGATGCCCTTGGTACAATATTAGAGTCATCCACCCACTCATGTGTGGAGCAGCAAGCACACAACACTTTTAAAAATGTCATCCTATCCTCCCAGTAATGGAAATCAATGCTCCTAGGCAGCCATCTGCAGGGAGCCCGAAATACCCGCATATCTGATTCCTATCTAGTGTGTGTTTCATCTGACCTGGAGTCAGACGAGACCCCCGGGTTATTGTTTGAGGGGAAGGATGGCAGGCCGCTTCGCTTTCGCTGCGATAAAGGCACAACGTCCTTGAAACGTGGAAAGAAAACATTATGTGACACACATGGTATGTACTTAGAAAAAAAAAAACAAGCGTGGCGACGGACCACAAACAAGATTTAAAACATGAAATAGACCACTCTTCTAAAAATAGACACAGGAAGTTAAGAAAATGATGCCAATAAATTTTTAGTCTAAAATGAAACTGAAACTGAAGTTATAAAATTTACTTAACATTTAAAAAAAACTTATATATATATATATTTTTTTTTTAGATTAATAAAAAATAAATTAATAAAATAAATTGCACTAAACATTAAAAGTAGCTGTAATAACTTGTTTTCATGGCAGAATTATTCTAATATACATTATAAAAAATATATATATGAAGAAATGGTTCAATAAAATAGATTTTGGACCCCCAAAAATATTTTGTTTATTTTTGGCTAAATATTTTAGGTTGCCAAAATCAATGTTACTTTAGTATCTTTAAGATACTATTATAGTTTTTATTAATATTTTGAATTAGATGTTTGTATTTATATATTTGATATATATTTATACGAGATATTTTTATATTTCCTGTTTTCATTTTACTTAAGTTATTTATTTATTTAGCTTTTAATGTCTATTTAGTTTCTATTCATTTTTATTTCAGTTTTAGTTCTTTTAGTACATTAAGAAAAAGAAAAAAGATAAATGTCGCACTGGAATCTGGCTTAAATTTTTAAATATATTTTATTTTATTTTCATTATTTCAAGCAACAAACTTTTTTTCCCTTTCTTTCTTTCTTTCTTTTTCTTTTTGTTAAATACATTAAGATTTAGTGAACTATAATAACCCTGACCGACAACTGGCTGCATCTCTGCTAAGAACTGACCTAAAAATGTTGCTGGAGAACATTATACACCCGCAAACAGCCCATTTAGTACAAAACACTTTAAAGATTAAGAAGAAAACAAGTTCTGGACAGAAGAGGCAACATCTACACAGAACACTGCACTTGTCTGGGCAAGGTGCAAACTCCATTAAATCCAGAAGAGATGTTTTATGAGAAGATTACAGCATTCTGAGTCACGACTGGAGGAACTGAAGCTTTATATGATGTGGGCTTCGTCATTAGACGTTACTGAGCTCATCCACTGAGAAAATGAACATCGGCTTGAGCTGGAAATGACTGACAAGCCATTCTTGGTTCAGCTAGAAGCAGGTACAGATACAGAAACAAGCCATGAATGCTTTTCATTCTTTGTGGTCCAAATGAAAACTGCTTTTACTATTTCTCCAGTATATTGCATGTGTCTGTACACATAGAAATATCTAGACCACATAGATTTGCCAAAATAAAAACAGTATCTGAGAATAGGGCAGCACGATTTAGTGGCAAAAAAACAGCTGTGACTTCTTTGATTAAAACTGTGATTGCATTTTAAAAACTGTTTATTTGTAGCGCTGCACAAAATAATACATTTAATAATAATTTGGCAAAAATAATAATAACAACTTAGCATTACTCCACCAGTGCTAAATAAAAATATAAAAATTGCTAAAATATAATATAAATTATATCATGCAATATTAAACAGCAAAATAAAAAACTGAAAAATATAAGAAATTATATTTTTCATTTTTCATTCAATTGTAAACTTATAAATTACAATATTAAAATTTGATACTATAAAATTATAATACTAAACTTAATGTAGCACTGCACAATATGGCCAAGATTTTGTGACTATATACTAATATGACTATAATGATGATAATGATAATAATAATAATAATGATTATAGAAATAATAATAATAATAACAATAATAATAATAATATTATTATTATTATTTCTATAATCATTATTATTATTATTTTATCTATTATTATATATTTTATCACTAAATTCAAATATAAAATTACTAAAAATAAATATAGCTTAAAAATATATTAAAAGAATTACTACAAATAAATGTTTCTCTGTAAAATGTTTTTTAAAAATATATATTTTATTTTACATTACATTAAATAAATAATTTGTATAACAAAATTTAAATATTAAACATAATTAAACATTTCAGGTTTGCCGTGCTTATTTGTAGTACAGCACAATAATATGTATTACTACCAATTTTGTTCTATTTGTATTTATTAGTACTAAATAAAATTACTACTAAATAAAATCACAAAAAAATAAGAAAATGTATTATGTCATATTTTACTGTAAAATAAAAAGCTTTTAAAATGCAATCTATTTATTTTTATGTTACGATGCTAACTTTCCCTAATTTTTCCCTAAGGATTAATTGTGCAGCCCAATCCCAGAATACAATGCATTAGACTTGACCTGCTAACTCCAGTGATAAATCAGGCATAATTACACTACACCATGACCATAATTCGATTAGACAGCTAAAAGTAAAAAAATTAATTAATTAAAAGGCAAAAAATCTAATTGTGCTTGTCACTTTGCACTTTACTAGACATCATTTTCACGTCTGCTAACCAAGCATGACAAGTTAAGCAACTAGGAAAACAGAAAGATGTTTTTCTTCCTCTGAAAACCCAGACGACTGCTAAATCTTGCTTTGCTCTCACGTGTTGATTAACCAAAACAGCTAAACTCTGCTATAAAGTGGTTTGTTGTTTGCTGGGCTTGTGATTTGCGAGCATGGAGAGGGGAAGCCCAAGCCTGCAGATGTTTGTTTGAGCGGCCGGAGGAGAAGGGAAGCGCTGCATTCATCTCACCAACAAAGGCAGGAAGGGAGCTTCTCTAAATTAAGCCGTGAGTATCTCAGCGGCTGGGAAACGGAAGGGGCCTTTAAACACTTCCATGAGAAACAGCAGAATTGTTATGAACTGGACAAAACTGAAGACTGAAAACTGAACACTTAATGTAAGTGTTTCTGATGAGAGGCAAAACCTGGTTTCTGTGGCACTGCATACCTCGGACAGAGAGACAGAGGTTTAGATCTGGAGGTTTATACTGCAAGATTATGTTTAACATACATCCTTTGTCAAAAATATTGTGTTCCTCGCAGTATTTCATCGATAGAGGGCAGCACGTGTTACCTGCAGCTGCCAAATAAAAGCTCATGGAAGATGTAAGGAACATATAAGAAGTCGAATATTTACTGCAAATCTGAATATATATATATAATATATATTTACTGCAAATATATATTATATATATATATATATATATATATATATATATGCACATAATTTATTTCAGAATAGTGTGTCTTTATAAGTATGTTATTTTTATATATTACATATTTGTTACATAATTTTTAAATAATTCTTATTTTTTTTGTTACACACACACACATATATATATATATATAAATTATATAATTTATATATTTCAATATATATGATGTACACCAACATATTTCATCTGTATCATCATATTGCACAGCACAAATATATATATATATTATTTCCCCCCCCCCCCTTCTTTCTTTACTGAAATATATAATTTATTTTTAAAATTATTTTTATTTTCTTTTACTTTTTTTTTTACATACATTATATACAAATTATAACATTTATATTCAACAGTGTTTTTTAAGGAAAGGCAGTATGGCGCTATATATATATATAGCATATATATGCATATGTGTAAGATGACACAAATGACTCTCCGAAATATTAATTTATTACCAATAACCAAAAATCAACAAACTATTATACTATTAAGAGCCAATTTAAAGCAGCATCACTCATGTAGGTTCTCCATGCACAGCACACAGAGCTAACTAATCGATAAAGAAATTGGCTGTTGATTATAATCATTAGCGATTTAATCGATTAGTTGTTGCAGACCTAGAAACAGCAGCATCTCATAACTGAAGGCAGCATGAGAGCTCTGGCCTCCGCAGCATCTGTCACGGCTAAAAACACACTAGACAAACACAGCTTCTCATTAAGTGCTTTAAACACTATGATTACGTCTAGAGATGGCATAACCGCTGGCATCAGGGCGTTCTGGATGTGCCCGATATCAGATCATCCTGATCAAAGAGGTTACATCCAAAAGCTCTTACATAAGACAAACACCAACAGGATTTCACTGCCTGAGACCCGACGCAGGCAAATACGACTGCACTCTTTTTAAGAAGCGAACCGATGCCTGCTTTTAGAAACGAGGCATTTGGAGTTCAGAGAGCGCCTGTGGCATCTGGGATGACAAGGAAATCTGGAGAGCAAGGTGCTTTTGTGGATATTCAATTAATGCATGCAAAAGTCAACATGAAATCAAAAGGCCTGGGCGACATGTAAAAACAATTGATATCTCGATATTTTAAAACATTTTACGATATCTTGATATGTTTGCATTTCCTTTTTATTAAATCTATTAAACACATATTCATAGGCGGCGGCGCTTCCACAGTGAACACGTGCGCATGTTTGCCAGATTGCTTCAAATAAACAAAACACTGGGCAGAAAAGTAACAGCGAAGCTCTGATTCAGGGATTTAAACTTGTGATATTTGGCAACCGCACTAATGAACGCTACCTGACGCCTCTTAGTGGATGCAATATTTGAAATACTTGATATTCACAATATTTTGAAATTTTACATCGCCGTCAAAATAATTGCGATATTATCACTAATATTCAATATATTGCCCAGCCCTAGAGTACATTATTCTCAGAGTTTCAGGACTGCACGACGAATCGTATTTACAATTTCTGCTTCTCTTGGTTGATTAAGCATAATCGTGTGCAATACTTGCCCACTGGTTATTTATCTGAAAACATTTAATTGTTAAATGGTGTTAAAAAATGCTTTCACTCGCATTAGCAAGCCTCTGCAAGCTTTCATAGTTGCGGTTGCCAGATGTCAAGAGTTTAAAATCCCCCAATCAGACCCATTTTCATAAAACGATACATTTTCTGTCCAGAAGGTTACTTAATCTTCCCAACCTGGCAACCACGCCACGTTCTCTTTACATTCCGCAAAAACACTGTCACGTAACACTTAAGTTGAAGTTTAGCGATCTCTATTGAGATATTCTGCAGCCTGTATTCTTTTTTTTTGTCCATTACTATTTATCAATTCATTATTGTAAGTTGTTCCAAACCTGTATAAGTTTCTTTCATTAGCATATTGCCGCCCACTTGTTAGTCTTTTTTAAGCATTGGTCTAAATGAAAATGCAAATTCATTCTTCACCACTAGGTGCCGCTTTTGTAGCGTTAAAAGCTCACAAACACTGCTTTAAATGAAATCGACTAATCACTGGAGGAGTTTAGAGAAATTAATCATTGAATGAATTGTTTGGGAATCATTGAACAAATAAGGTAAAAATAAATGCATATTATTTTTGACCTTACATGCGTCAACCTGTTCTTTGGGACTCTCAAAACCAAAATATGAACCTTTCATAACCCATAATAGGGACGCTTTAAGGAAGCAAAATGTTGACTTTGAATGTCTTCACAGCACATGAGAGCGTTTAGCAAAGCATGCTGTGAATCATATTCACTGAACCAACCAAAAAGCCTCTCTTTCCCCTTAAGGACTTCACAGCGTATAAACACACGGAGAGAAAATCAGCTTCTGCTTCAAAGATTCCTCCTCAGCAACACCAATCTCACATCTTCAGAGCGACATAAATTCCCTTCACACGTGTTCAACAGCACGAGTTGTGACAGCGACCCGTTTCAACAATTCAGCCCCGAAATATCTCCAACGTATCTTTCTCCTGAACTTGCCTGAACCTCGTCTTGAAATCGGGGCAGGCGATCCGTGCTGACAGTCTCGCTGCAAAACTTGCACATTAGCCAACTTCTAATGTCTCAGCACACTCATTTCAGGCCTTAAGTTCTTTCAGAAACCCTTTTTTGTCTTCCCTCCCGAGACTGCCAGGTCACATCCAATTTCTTAATGCCCACCTAGCAGCCTGCCGCTTCTACTTCAAAAAGCTCGACTCAAAGAAGTGCCTGCGAATGCTGCCTTTGGTGTCAGGAGCTAGGAGAAGAAAGGGTACTTAGTGGGAAATCAGTGGCGGAGGATGACATTTTTAGTCTTGAAAGTCTGCGACATTAAAAGAGAGCCCAACCACACAGCGTTTAGATGACAAAATAAGGCACTGAGGCATTTAAACACAAACCCTTTGAGGTTGAACACAAACTCACTAAAGGTTGTATAGTCTTGTTCTAGTTTATTAATACTCTTTTGTCAGAGACCTAAAGTGAGCAAATCGCCAAATGTTTTTTTAATAAATTTTAATAAATCTAACAATGATTTGATTTAGTGCGATTACCAAAAATGGCAAAGAATGCACCTTATAATGTGCATTTATTTAATTGTGAAATATGCCAAACATTCATGAACATTCTCTGTACGTTCATGTTCGTATGGAGAACTAATTAAGTATCTGTTGTCAACAAAGTTTCCAGCAAAATAAAAGCTCTTTCGTCTGACATTTTAAATTAAAGAAACAGCAGTAAATTAGCATTTTTTAATCATATAACATTAATAATAGTTGTTATTTTTATACCATTATAGTTATTATTTCATTTAAATTTCATTTAAATATTATTATATAAATAAAATTATTAAAATGTGTATATAAAACAACAATAATAAATAATTAAAATGATAAAAAGTGTTTTTACCATTTTATTCTGCCTGTTTTTTAATTAAATAATGATATTGAAGTTTCATAGCTGGTCAAATTATATAAAATAACAAACAAAATGTTTTTAAAAACATTAAATAGCAAGTCAGTATTATATCTTGCTTACATCATAATGAAATATTATACATATGATTTAATAACTCAGAATAATGTGGCACAATAATTTATTTTTGTAGGCCAAACAAATAACAAAAATAACCTGTAACATGCATTTTAGCACTTCCGGTTCTTTCATCCTGAAGTCATTGGGGTTTTTTTGTGGTGAACACAAGATTAAGATATTTGTTTATTTATTTAAAATACAGCATTACTGTGGGGCTCTATGACTCCAGAAACACACGTTCAGAAGGTAAAGAGAGTTGTTTTTTGATTTCATGATCTCAGGCTGCTGTATGACACAAACAGAAGCTGTACCTTCATATTAGAAGCCTCCGTCTCCAGTTTGGTGAGGTGGTTGGAGTTGTCCTCGAGCTCTTGTCTCAGGTTGGAGTTCTCCATCTTCAATGCCTCCACTTGCTTCAGCAGCTGATCATAAGACGCTGCAGCCATCTTGGACTATCTCTTGACCTACAGCATCCAAGAACAGAGGAATGATCACGAGTGAGATATATATATATATATATTGTGCAATCATATCCACAGCTAATTTGGTTGTGGTCAAGCAGAAATAATTAATGGGTGAAGGGAACCAAAGCTGCAATAATAGGTTTTGCATTTTTGCAGATGTGCTCTAAATAATTGCTATAAACACATGTATGTGTGTGTGTGT
>JAUCMR010000090.1:175996-189930 GCA_032357425.1 Enteromius argenteus
AGCTGCAATAATAGGTTTTGCATTTTTGCAGATGTGCTCTAAATAATTGCTATAAACACATGTATGTGTGTGTGTGTATGTGTGTGTGTGTTATATATATAAAAATAAAAGAAACAAATAGATTCAGATTTTCGTTAACCAAAAAAATTGTGTGTAATACTGCATTAAACTGTTGTTGTCCAAATTAAATATATTTATATATAATATAAATAAAAGAACATAAATATATAAATGTATATTCATACAAATATTTTCAAAATATATACTGTATGTGTGCATATTTATATACATAAATGTACACACATTATATATAATGTAAAGAAAAATATTTATTTTGGATGCGATTAATTAATCATTTGACAGCACTTATTCTTATTAAATATAAATTTATTTTTAATATATTTTTTCCCCTCATATCAGAGAAAGCAGAGGAAAAGGGAGAAGATTTTGCATTTAAACTAAAACAAGTAGAGAAAGAATAAAGTGGTAAAACATTATTCTGAATGCATGTATAAGGGTTCGGCCTGAGGGTTTCCTCTGTAAAAGCCCATCAGTGTCAAGAGCCAATCACGAGTGAGCATCATCCTCTGAACTCTGATATGCACCATGTAGTCAATGACCAGGTCATAAAACTGATGAAGAACACAATAACACACGTGCCTCACGTTGTGTGTATGGATGGCAGAGCCGATGCCCGCCGGACATTTTTTACCCATGCACTGAGTCCAGTCAAGCAAACGATTCAGACAGGCAAGGCGATGTGAATCGAGAGCATGGAGTTATGAAGTTCTATTTTTATCTCCATCCTGAAGTGAAGGCCTGATCAACCAAGTGGAAAAATCTATCAGCACATCGCCACTGAATTACCACTGACATGCTAAAGATCAACAGCAAACCCTGTTCAGCATGACTCTGGATTTCTGTAGCTGCACAGTAATGCGTGCAAATGGAAAAAACATTTAGCATTTTCTAAAAAAAAACTTGTTTTTTGGTCCAGCAGGTGAAAACTGGGAGTCGGATCATATAGTAAATTAAAAGCACATCTCTCCTCAACAGCGCACTTGATTTGCCGAAATAAAACAATACTACATCTCAGCATTAGGAATGTGGCCTGTAATGAAAAATATTGCTACATTATCAAAAACATATAGCTTAATGGTAAAAAGAACATATTGCATGCATAAGGAAAAAGTCGAGTGATGCAACTATCTGCATTTGCCTTTAAAAATTTGTTTTCTGCCAAAACACCAAATTATTGGCAACTCGGAATTAGGAATATCCGTGGTCTGAGATGTAAAATATTGCAACGTTATAAAAAATTAAATAGCAAAAACATGTGGTAATAAGAACATTGCATGCATAAGAAAAAACAAGAAGCTTTAATACTTATGAGCAATGCAACTAAATGCACTTGCTTTCAAAAACTACTCTTCTACCAAAAGTTATTGGCAACTCAGCATTAGGAATCAATGGCTTGTGATGTAAAATACTGCAACTTTATCAAAATATAGATTTTCTAGCAAAAATGAGAGAGAGAAAAACGAAGATCTTGCATCCAAAAAAACAAAACAAAAACTTTAAACTTTATTACTTAGGAGCAATGCAATTAAATTTATGACTCGTTAAAAGATGAATTACTTTCACCCCAAATACTAATTAGTTGTAATTTTTACATTTATGTAATATTTGCCACTATCCTAGTTTTTACGCATTTCTCAGTAAGATTTTTTACTCATTTAAAACAATAACATTTTATAGGTTTCCATATTTTCTAAGATATTTTAGTCAGAATAAGCATGTTGTTTGAATTTTTGCAACTTTTTTGAATGTGCATCTGTACTGTGTGTATTTATTATGTACATATAAATGCGAACATGTATATTTAATTATAATGTGTTATGTTTATATATTAAATATATTTATATGTAATATAAAATATAAGAATACACATATGTAAAGCTATATAAATATAAATATTTTCAAAGATATATTTTATGTTTGTGTATTTATTTATACATAATAAATACACACAGTACACATGCATATATTATGTAAACAAAAACTTTTATTTTGGATGCTTTTAAAACTTCACAGCATTAATTCTCATGTATTTTCCCTCATATCAGAAAAAGCAGAGGAAAAAGGGAGAAGGTTTTGCATCTAAAACTAGCTAATTTTTTGCAATAAATTAGCAAAAAACAAAACACTTGGAACTTTATTACTTAGGAGCAATGCAACTGTGTGCCAGGGGAAAAATGTCAAATGAAAAAGTGACTGTGCATGTTGTGACCATTTCAATAAACCAAATTCCTTCCATTCCTCTTGCACCAGATTATGTTTAACCTGGTTTTACATTAACCAACACCAGCAGCCTACATTAAAGGCAGCCCGTCTATGTGTCAGGGCTAATTTGCAGCTGCGTCCAATCAATGGGACTCCGCTTCAGATTCTGCCACTGTTTCCAGGGCATCCACGGCCATTAGAAAGCAGAATTTATCAAAAAATATAGATCTTCCTATTTGCCTGTTCCTTAATTCCTTAAAGCAATTAAATGCATGCATCTCTGACAAAAATCTCCAACGTGATTGTGAATACTTCCATCCAAAATTACATCAAGATCTTGCTATTATATAGCACCATGACTAATTAGCCAGCACTGATGCATATGATTTAATGCCAACAGCACGCTGGCTGTTATGAGGGCAGAATGAGTCCGATTGCCACAGAAATCTGCTGACACACATCTGATGACACACATTTTGTGAATAAACACTCCTGCACTTTTAAAAGGTAATAAAACACAATTAAAGGTGAAATTAACGCATACAACGGTGCATTTTATGCTTGCAAATATTAATCTTGCAGAGTGCAGCTTTGCAATTTTATAGTTTATAAATACACTGTAATGAAGAGTCTCAAAAATGCAATTAATAATAGATTTAAAAACCTCTCTCTGGCATGCAGACAGAGCAAAATGGTCGACATCTACTCAGCAAAAAAAGGCTTGAGGTAAGGAAACAGGGAGGAGGGAAAAGAAGAAAGACTCATTAATATTTCAACACTTTCTTCAAATAATACGAATGCATGCACCTTCGTGCGACCGCATTATTCCACGATTGCAACCGTTTTGCAAATGCACACCATGCATGCATTTATTCACCAGAGGTGCAGTGTTGTGCATGCAACGCTTGTGATGCATTAAAGCAGTCACCTCTCCACCAGCAATGCAAGATGCTAAAATTCCCTGCAGTCAAGATGCCCTTCCCTCCGCGCACAAAGACACGGCGACCGACGACATCCCGGTCTCACATGCACCATCCAACCAAGCCAAAATACCCTTTTGCATCAACAAATCCAGCACTGAACATCTGCTTTGTTCACTAAATCAGAATTTAAAAAAAAAAAAAAATAGGCTTTTCTTGCAACAGCCCCTCCATCCTGACAGAAGCAATAGCTGCTTACATTTAGTGCGGAATCCGTGTCCATGGCTATAAATAATCAGCCCGCTCGTGCATCTGTCCTCGAGCAGCACAAAAGAGGCTTTTTAAGCATCCCGATGATAAAGCCAGAATCCCCATCTATGCACATCCCCCCACACCCTCTCAATAACCAGCCATCAAAACAAAAGGCTTATCGGCACCGCCTTGCTGTACCGCACAAACAAACGCGTTATTATCTCCTCTGCGCTGAATAGCCCCAAACAGATGCATCTGCACGCTTGCATCAAGAGATCGGGGCGTTAAACGGAGACTTACCCCATTCTGCTCCAGTGACAGCCTCCATCCCAGCAACCCATCAACTGTGTCAGTTGCCGGAGAGCATCCAGCCAGCCCTGAGTCACATGGGCGAGGGCTCGGCCAATCGGAAGGCAGCCAGCACAGGCCGGTGTTGGTGCAGTGGCTGATGGTGGCTGGCCAGATTTCTGCCCCACTGTACAGCTGCTTCCCTTGACTGGCTTTAAAAGCTGTCATGGGGGTGAGCCCCGGGCGTACAGGGAGATGGGTCAAAACGGCTGAAGGTCACATGACCAGATATACAATAAACGGATCACTAATTACGGAGCATAGGCTATAGAAGATGCAGTTGCAATGCACTGAAGCTATAATGCACAAACAAACTGAAAGATGCAAATGAAATCTTTACCAACATCCAAAAACATTCAACAACAAAAAGAGCATGATATGCACAAACAAAACTAATTTATAAGACATGATGTCTGATGCTGCATGCGTATATAGACTGATAAACAATAGTTTTAATTGCATTTTATATGTATTTATTAATTGCATAATAATATATTGTATATGTCAGAAAATGTCATTAAGTTGTAATTTTGAATGTGCAATAAATAGTGCTGCCAAACGATTAATCACATCCAAAATAAGTTTGTGTACATAATGTGTGTGTGTACTACTGTGCATATTTATTATGTGTATATAATTACAAACACACGCATACATCCACTTTAGAAAAATATTATGCTTATATATTAAATACATTTATATAATATAAACTATAACAATATAAATATGTATATACATGTAAATATTTTTAAATTATATGCTGTATGTGTGTGTTTTGTTATTTATTATTTATACACACAGTACACGTCCATATATTCTATACACAAAAACTTATTTTGGATGTGATTAATCTTTTGACAGCACTAAAAATGAAGTAAATAATTAAAATTTTAATTTATGTAATTACATTTATTTAATAAAATACATTATTTTTAATTATTGAAATTATTCAATTATAAAATTTAGTATGTTAAAATATTTTTAAAAATAATAATTTATAACATCTAATTTTAGAACGGTAATTTACGTATAGTATAAATAATAAATTAATTAATTGCTGATCTTACTTTTAAAATGACTAACTTACAACAACAAGCAATTCTTCCAATTATTACAAGGTGCACAAGGGTATTCACATATAACATTGCATGCATTGCAATTATTAATTTATTAATAAGCAATTAATAGATAAAATGCGCAATGCGTACAATTAATTATTTGTAGTGTCAGGCACTTAATTATTAAATGGAATTTATATAAAATTACAAATTTAAGTTGAAAATTTGCTAGCCATTAAGTTAAGTTAACATTTAATTGTATAATTATGAATTACATCTAATAATTTAATAGTTATAGTCACATGCATTTTACATTTTCTTGTACTTCCAAAGTACGACTTCCAAATGACCAATACACAACAAAAGCAATTTGTCCAATTCTTACATTTTCCATGCAAGAAATACACAAGTGTCCAGCATTTCTATAATCTAAGCAATTATATAATCTATGCAACCAACCACAAGTGCATTTATGTACCAAAAAAGCCGAATTGTCTGATATTATCACACAGACACAGTACGACTGATATACAATTTATATTCATTCAGTAAAGATCACACAACAATTCTTCCTACATTTACACGAGAAGCACAATTATACAATACCGCCACAAATATACAATAACAAATGAACTGAATTCAAGCAAATGCCATTTGGGACAAATGGTTTTATGTTCGATTTAACCCCGAAATTTGTCCATTCACAGATGTTTTGCTGCCAAAACTCAATACATAGGCTACATAACATTTGCTCCAAAAAGTACATAAAGGGTTTTGTAAAACCCTCGTGCACTACAGGAAGAAAACTCTTATCAGCTGCATACATTGAGCGAATACAATAAACAAAAGTACATCAACTTCTGTCTTAAACAAATAACACATTTCTTAGTCTAGTCCGTGCTATTTGTTCACAGCATTACTGTGAGTTTACTGCTACTGTACAACTTTATCATTGCAATTACAGTCTCAAAAGTTCCTGAATAAGCCTTTGTGAATAATAAATCATCCTCTATAAGTGGCTGTGATTTGCGTTCTCAAACTGAGGTGGTGAATAGAAAACACGGACGGGGGGGCTTTCGCTATATACGCTGGAAGTGGGGTTTTTTTCATGTAAATGAGCTGTGGGTCTTTGAGAGCTGAAAAATGGACATTGGCAGAGACTCTTGTTGGTCAGTCCTCTCTTGTGGAGCAATTCAATAGGAAACTGTCCGCACTTTTTCTTACTTTGTGTGGGAAAACATTCTAAATAGAAGAGGAAAGGCTAATGTTTTGTGTCATTTAAAAGAAAAAACGTCAATCTATAATTTCCTTCTTTAAGTTTCCCTGCTCATTTAGCGCCAGTGAAGTGTAGAATATGTAGGATGTACGTGATAGTACACATATGAAGCTGCACGAAAGCTACTTTGCACAATATATTGTAAATATACACCAAACAAGCCAAATCTGTGACTCACTGCATGTTAACTCACTTCAGACCTAGATTAAATATTAATGAGGTTTGTTACGGTCAAACAAGTCACGCAGATACAACCTACTTTTGCCCAATTAAACCTTAGTAGACTATTAATATTAATACATCCTTTGAGTTTCTGGTTCGGTTTTAGCTGATAGACGTTTCTCCAGATTTATCTCAGATCAGTTCCTTACAAATTAAAATTCTGCCATTATTTATTAATATTTGCTTTTCTTATTATACAGGGTTTCTGCAGGTTTTAAAAATGAAAATGTAAAACTTTAAGCCACTTTTTAAGACCAAGTAAAAAAAAAAATTAAAAATATTTTTAAATGTCTTGCAACAGATCTCAATTACCTTTTAATTCAAAAATAATAAAAATAATAATATTTAAAATGATATTTTTAAAGATTTTTACCTTATGAGAAACTCGTCAAAATCTGATCAACATGAGTTTAATCAAAATATGAGTTTGATTTAAAATTAAATAAATAAAACAAGAAAATTTACTTTTTACTGTGGAAACAAGTATTCACACCCCACTGACAAAACAATTTATTCTTGCATTATTAATAAACTATTTTGTTCGATTTTTCAAAAACAAGACTTCATATATTTTTTTGCATCACAAATAATTGTATCTTGTTTTAAGGATGTTTAGATAGTTGTATTAAATAACGACTTTTTTTTTTTTTGCACTGTTTAAAATTGAACACACAATGACTTTTTCAATTCATTTCTGATTTAAAGACCATTTTAGGCCTTAAATTTGTGGAAAGAGGAATAAAGACTTCTTAAGAAACCAAACCTGATTTTTACTGCCATGAAACACAAACGGACATTTTTATATTAAAACACTAGTCACTCTTTTCTATGCAAAATACAATAAAATAGGATTAACCCTTTATAGGGCACTCACTGAAATAATTGGAAATTAATCATTTCAACCCTGGGGAGTTATCGGAGGCTATTACAAGACTTTTAAGCTTTTGTGACTTTAAAAAAAATAATAAACATTTTATGTTTATGTTGAAATTACCATGTATGGTTCCTCGCCAGTCTATGGTCATCTGTTTATATTTACAATGTTAAAAACACATATATAAAATATAAATAAATACATAAAATGTACATAAACTTAATGAAATATTTATTTAGGAACATTTCTCATTTTATTTATTTATCTTTTTCCCTTTGTTTTATGTGCCAAAGTCACTTGTTTTCCAAAAGCTGGATAAATACATAAATTTACAGTTTAGATCTACTGAAAACAAAGAATACTGGCAAATATGTAAATATATAATAACAAGTGAAAGGTCTAGGTGGTACCACTTATCTGAGCAGCAATAAGGCTCACAGTAAAAATAAAACCAATGTATGCCATAATAATATAAACTATGTTAGAAGTAATAAAATGAATAAAATCTATTAAGTTAAACATTATATTTCACTATTTATGGCTTGATCAATAAATCTCCCACTGGATCACTGCATAATGTTATACAAACCTGTGTCAACATTATAATGCATTTTTTGTAAATGCATAAAAAAAATCCTGCATCGGGCGTATGTCTAAAAACAGCAGCTGACGTCAAAGCATTTTCACAGGCTCCGTCAAAGCAAAACAACCCCTGTTATGCTTCAGCAGGGAAGAGGTAAAAATAACACTTTTCTTCATCTTAAAGACATCATAGCACACTGATTTTGTGTGAAAAAACACTTTTCCTCACCGTCTGCCAGTGCAGGCCACTTGCCAAGGGTTGCAGCGCAAATCCACTGCTGGACTCCTGTAACGAACATTAGAGACGTTTATTACAGTGCATAGAGATGAGCAGCAACTATAGCCTTTATTAAAGACGTTTATTAGAGCAGAATTTAACAGAATTCAGATATTGTATAACATGCAATATTATTGTATAGTTTATTAGGGTAGAAACAATTTACTAGAGAGAAGTAATGTGTTACTTTGGTATTTTATTTATCCTGGAAATACATAATATATAAATTATTCAATGAATAAGTAGACATTATACTATTAAAATAAATATAATGGAATGGAATTTAAATGTATATGGATAATATTAGAAGGATTTTTTTCCTAAAAATGCAACTTTTCTGTACTTCTTTCTGAAATTTTATAGATTTATTTATTTATATATATATATAAATAAATAAATAAAATTTAAAAATCTATAAGATTTCATGTATATATTAAAAATTTATATATGCGTGTGTGTGTGTCTGTATAAGTACACATTTAAACAATACTTTAATATAAAGAAATATTTATTAAAATAATTAAAATTTTGCTTGAATATCATTTACATTTGCTAAAAAAACATTTTTATTAGAGAAAAAGAAGACAGCAGAGTATATAGTTAATTTTATATAAATTGCAAGTTTTTAAACAGTATAGATGAGTAAAATACACTATATGTATGTGTGCCATTTGGACTGATATGATTGTATTTAATATTGAAGGATGAGTGCTCATATCACAGCTGTTCTACAAACTCTTAACACTTCATTACACATATACTGACATTATTCCGGCTTTAGCTTCATTAAAACACTACTAGTTTTAATAGCATGGCATTTTATAAGCTCAACCAAGGCATTATTAACAGAAACGTCTGTTTCTGAGATGATGTTGTTTATATAAACACTACTGAAGCTATTTAAAGTCTTACCTGCACAAACATTCGTCCTCTTCCACGAAATAACTCGAGTTTATCCTAGGAGTAAATCCTGTGAACTCATATTGTTGGAGCTCAATAAACGGATATTTCCCGGTTTGCTGATTGTATCATGGGTTTGTTTGGAACTTTGTCTTCTTTTGTGTGAGTGATTTTCTGCTCAGCAGCTTCAGACCCCGCGACGCTTCGCCATATTGTTAGTGGAGTCAGGCTCTGCGCATGCGCAGTGAGCCGTCTGCTCAAGACGACACCATGCGGCAGGAAAAAGAATTGCGCTTAGTCTCTTCAATCGTGCAGTGTTTTTTGCAGAAAAAGAAAAAAAATCTAATCAAATGAATTTTTTTTTCAGAGATCGTGTCATAAATGTACGCGGCTCACACCTAGTACAGCAAAATCTAATAAAAAATCTAATATTTTTATTGAATTATTTTTAATTAAATTATTTGGAAAATGTATTGAATTATTATGTTATTTAACATTATTTCATATTTAAAATTATTTATGTAGATCCTATTTTAAATTATTTTATTATAATTAATAGAGTTAATTATAGTGTAATTTGGATAGTACAAATTAGAACAGACTTTTGTAAAGTAGTTTATTAGAACAGGATTTTTAATAGAATTCAGTGACGTATTAGAATATAATAGGTTTTTTCACAACCTATTTTATTATTAATTATTTATTTTTATTTTTTTATTATATATATATATATATATTTGAATTTAAAGTTGATTAAATTATATTATTCACCATTATGCAATATTTGACATTATTTATTAAATTATATTATTATAAATAATTAATAGAGTTTTCACAGTTAAGAAAAACATTATGCATTTTATTGTAAATTTAAGATTTTAATGTTTTTATTAAATTATTTTTAAACAATACGTTTGAATTTAAAATGAATTAAATTGTATTATTTACCATTATGTAACATCCAGCATAGATCCTATATTAAATTATTTTATTAATATAGTTTGCACAGTTAATTATAGTGTAATTTGGATAGCAGAAATTAGAATAGGGCAACAATAGACTTTATTAAAGTAGTTTATTAGAGAAGAATTCAGTGATGTATAGAATGATGTTTTTTCCGCCACTATTATGTATTTTATTAATAAGTCTGTAATATTTTTTTGAACTATTTTAAACGAATTTATATTAAAAAAAATTGATTAAGTTATGTTATTCACCGTTATGTAATATTTTACATTTTTAAATTATTTTATCATAAATAATTAATATGGTTTGCACAGTTAATTATAGTGTAATATGAACAATAATAATATAAATTATTTATTTAAGTCTTATTATTTTATTGAACTGTTTTTAAATGAATAAATTACATGATGTATTAGCATTATTTATTCATTTTTATTATTTTATTACAAATAATCTTCATGTAGATAAAAAAAAATGCAATAAAATAAATAAATACAGGCGAGGATGCGCTGAATTTCCAACAGGTGGCAGGACAGTCCCGCTCATGACGCACTGGTGCGTGCGCGTGCTCGAGGGAGGAGTCACACACGTGAACAGCTCGAGCTGCTTGGCAACACTCAGCATGTATCCAAGTGTAACACGTTCAGTGAATCAGGAGGTTTTGATGGGACACCCGGATCAATCCAGCCACACAGCCCCAGCCGAAGTCACCTACAGGCCCGGAACAGAAGTCAAGGCTCGGGGATATACTTCCAGGAGCGCGATGAGCCTTTCCACATAGACTTTATACCTCATATGAGTTCAGATGGGACATTCTGCATCAGGTGCATGAAGACCGGAGCGGAGAACATGTAACAAAGGAGGACAGGAGCCGGATGATGGATCGTAACATCCCGAGGTTTCTGTAGGCTCTTCACTTCACAACTCTTTGTGGATCTTCTGTCTAGCTCAAGATGAGTTGTTTCTGTTCAGTCCAAGAGGAGTTTTACTGTGAGGTTCTGCTCTTGGATGAGTCCAAGCTGATTTTAACCACCCAGCAGCAGGGAATAAAGGTAAAAGATGCTTTTATAAGAAGTGATGTCCTCAAAAATCCAACTACCCTAATCCTGTAGACTCTGCTTTTCTTTCTAGAGCGATGTAAATACATGCCTGGAAGTAATATGATGGTCATTCGACATACATCAGACTGATTTTGAGCAGTTTCTGTGTCTGTATGTAATGTTGTGTTCATATCGGAGAGGTCCACACCCTGAAGCCATGAGCTCAGCACACTGTTAACCAGATTACAGTAACCAGATGATCTGGTTAAACACAACCAGGCCGGCCTAATTATATATAGCTGGCTGAACAGGGACTATTGGATTTATGTTTTAGGATGATATGCAGTGCTGTACATGGAATATTATTACATGTAAAGCAGATATGGTCCTTATAGACTGAGTGAAATGTATCATGGGATTGCTCTAGTTTTGTGGAAATGGTATGTTTATGGAACATATTCTTAACTTTTGCAAACATTCTGAAAGAGTTATGAACTGTTCCTCCAGTAACATTATTAAAATGTTCGGTCTGGTCTTTAATAAAGAGCAAAACAGTATATTTATTTATTTTTATATGTTTATTTGGATCCCCGTTCTTCCAACAAGTAAAAAGCAAAATTCAAGTCATGACATGTTTGTGAACTTTTTATACACAGAATATTTTCTGAAACATTTTAGCTGTGCGTTCTAATGTTTTTTAAATGTTGCCACTTGTTTCGGAACGTTGAGAAAACATTCAAGTGTAACGTTCACATAACGTTTTCAAAATGACTAAATGGAATGTTCCCTTGACATTTGTGTATAACCAAGTGAAAACCTTTTAAAAAGTTCAACTTTAATAAATTTAAATAACTTTTTTTTGTACCAGGATGGACAAAACGTCATATCAAAGTCACTGCTAATGAAAAATGTGACCCACCCCCTATTGTTTTTTTCAAAATTGAGATTTATATATCATATGAACGCTGAATAAATAATCTTTTTTTGTTAGGATAGGACAATATTTGTCTGAGATGCAACTATTTGAAATCTGGAATCTCAAAATACTGAGAAAATCACCTTTAAAGTTGTCCAAATGAAGCTCATGCATATGAGAAATGAAGTTTTAATATATTTACGGTCGGAACTGTACAAAATATCTGCATGGAACATGATCTTTACTTAATATCCTAGTGATTTTTGGCATAAAAGAAAAATTTTGATACAATGTATTGCTTTTGCTAATATACCTGTGCTCCATTAACATCCATTTCAGAGATAAAACATTTTATGAACGATGTATCAATAACGTTTTGTGCTCATATTTGAGAACGTTAATATTAAAGCTCAGATAACTTTGAACAAACGTTCCTGGAAGATGCAGCATGTCTGTGTCTCTGAACAGAGTCAGATATCGTATTGCTGGTTTGCTATGAATAGTTAATGAACAGCGGAGCAGGAGGATCTTTAGTGAACAGAACATGAGGACTACAAAACACTGAAAAATGGCCAGCTTTTTAAGTTTGGGCAAAACAGTAGCTTTTAGCTGCTATCTGCAGAGAGGAGGTAGAAACAACAGTGTGAAAGGCTCAGAAGAAGAGTTTTGTTAGTTTGTTGCACATTGCAAGGGTTCATGAACAGATTTTGAGATGAAAGTTGAGTGTCCATCTGTCACGCTTGTCTGGACGTTCTTAGCATGACGCCCCATTTTCCTCCATCAAGGACACTGAAAACACAACTCCCTCTAAAACAACAAAAAACTGACATTTTTGTATTTTCGCATAAAATGTGAGGCCAAGGTGTTGCTATGCAGGTGTTTTCTTCTCTTTTATCAACTTTAATGCATGTGAGCAAACCTCTAACACTAATGCAGAGATGTTCACACACACATACACACACAGAACATTTCTTACAATGAGCGTTTCACACACACACACACACACAGGAGACACAAAGGCCTCATTGATTTGACCCAGATGGTGGTGTGTGTAGTTGTGCGTGAGGAACAGAACGCCTCACATGTTTTCATCTTCACAAAACAAAGACAGCAGCTCAGAGGCAAGGTGATGCTCTCCTGACGTTTGCAAATGACAAAGAGAGACTTTTATTTAGAGTCTGAGCAGATTTAGTCTGTGTTCTCTGTTGTGTTTCCTGTGGGAGAATGGCAGCGCTTTCTAAACAATAGTGACCTTTGGCACATTTCAAAACAAAAAGGTTATTAAAAGCTTTTATTGTGAAGTTCAAGGGTTCAGGATGAGGTTAGTGCATCCAAATTGAATATTGAAATTGTACAGTGATGATAACAGATATTTCGAATGAATCTCTGAGTCACAAGAAATTAAAAGTACATTTTATTTTTAAGTCAAGTTTATTTTCATGACAATTAAGCGCATTTAAACCACCACCAACAATAAATAAAAACAAAAATTACTTAAGCTAATTACGTAAAGTCATGGTAGTGTTTGTTTGTTGCTTGAAATAAAAAAAGGACATTTTTATCTGTTATACTTAAACTAATGAGAATAATGAAAATGACAAAAGGCATTTGAAAAGGACATGTGCTTAATTGTCATGAATTTGTCAGACTTTTATTAAAACTTTATAATATTTTAGTTTTTTATTGCATTTAAAAATATCTTATTGTCATCTTTATAAATCTCTTTACTGCCCCTTTTGATCAATTTAATGCATCCTTGCTGAATAAAAAGTATTAATAATTAATCACTAAATAAAAGTTTTTGTTTCCATAATATATTTGTGTGTATACTTATTATGTATATATAAATACAAACAAATACATGTTTATATTTGAGAAAAATATGTTATGGTTAGATATTAAACATTTGACGTAATATAAAATAATAATAATAATATAATAATAACATATATAAATTATTAAGCATGTAGATATTTTAAAAATATATAAGGAATGGGTGTGTATTTATATTTATATTTAT
>JAUCMR010000090.1:190927-211577 GCA_032357425.1 Enteromius argenteus
ACATACATATATTATGTAAACAAAAATCTGACCTTGCGATTAATCATTTCACAGCACTACTATATAAATATATATATATATATTATATTCACACATCCTCCTAGCCCCGCATACAGCCTACATTTTATTTTTGAGCAAGATAGATAGTACCATGGTATTACCAGGCTTTTGAACTCTAACATATCCTATATAGATATATGCAGTAAATACAAATGTATTTTTCTGCTCATGTTGAAACACAGGAACAATGTGTGTTATGTATCAGTGTGTGTTTAAGGCCACTGGTTCTTCACACAGATCAGCGTGTGTGTGTGTGTGTGTGGTGTTTGGGAGTGTGCCGACTGCTCCAGACAAAGGCTGAGGAGCCCCGGTGATAAGATGGAGCAGATTTCCTCTAACTGGGTTTGAGCTGGACTAATGCAAGCTCTGGACCAAATCCCTCACTGATGCGTTTAATGGGATTCCTAAATGGACCTGTGTTTGTTATGTTACATGTTCACTTACAAGCACATTTCACAGCTCACATTAATAATGATGATGAGCTTAATCAGCTAATTATACAGTGCAGAAGAGGACAGGATGAAATTATTGAATGTTTTGTTGTGCCGTCTGACCTTTTAAGCCCATTATCTGGCGCTCATCTCGTAATGACAATGTGCCATGAGAGACAGAAATAAACTGCAGACTAGAGTGTCATATAATATGCGTTTTTGTGCATCAGCTTCTCCCCGTGTAAACTTCTTCAAACAAATATGGGAAAAATAATCCATTAAATAAATCTATATTGAATTTAATAAAGCATTAGGTTTGCTTTTTAAGGTTTGTCTTCATATAGGTATTGGTGTTTATTAGTGGATTAAGTGTGTTTTTGTGTTTCTGTGTGTGTGTGTGTGTGTGTGATGTAGTGGTTTATGATTTTGTCAGAGACAGGTACAGACAGACTCCGATCCTGAACTCTGAAACCCCTGACAGCCCAGAGATGTTTTATTGGCTCTGCCAATGTCGTATTTAAGAAAGGAATTCACTCTGAATATGCTACAGTCACTGTAACTTTCTGTCAACCAACTGTAAAATTACTATTAAATTATATGACTTTTTTTATTAGTTTGATGACGGTGGTGGCTTATATTAAGATATCATGAATACCACACCAAGAATACCGTACCATTACCATAATAAGCATTCAAAATAGTATGATACTTCTATGATACTTCTTGCTCAGTGAATACAAGTACGGCAGGGAGTAGTGTGATATTTATTGTCCAGTGAGCCTGTCATACGACATTCCTCTGAGAAACCTCACCTCACAGGTAATTATCCCAAACCTGCTATTAAAAACAATTAGTATTAAGGTGTTATTTGAAACACACTTAATCTCCTTAATGCTGCTCTTAAGAATTTAAACCATCATTCATAAATCTTAGGAATGGGACAGTTTTATTTTGTTTTATAATTTAGAAAATTAAAAAAGGGCATATATTTTTACTGTACTTGGTTGGTGTACAAATACAAAATATACTTTTTACAATTAATTTCCATATGTATGTGTAATTCTGTCAAATCAACCAAATTTCAGAAGCTTCCCGTCATGTGTGGCATATGTACTATATATTTACAGATTAAGCCACTATTTTGTAGAGGAGGGTGAAAATGACAATTTTCAAAGCCAAATTACAGGAGGGTAAAAATGACTTGAGAAAGATGGAAGCATCATGATGTTATTTTATTTAGATTCTTAGCTGTATTTGTTGACTCTCAAAATCTATTGACTTTGGCAATCTTTGTTGCATTATGTGTAAAATGTAAAAAATTCCCCCCACAGTTTGCATGACAGTGACTCAAGAAGTATTAAAGATATCTTGATATCCTTTTGGATAGGGGTTCTTTACAGACTTTTCTTTCGGTAACTTTGTTTATAAGGCCCTATATGGATCCCAATGTGACCTGATTTCCAAATTGTTGTTCAGTGATCAAAAACCAAACAGTGTTTACTTTACGTACAGCGAATACTTACTGTATTAATAGAATGCCTGAAGAACAAATTATATTTGAATTAAAATCCCAGATATGTGGATGTTTAATAAAGTGTGTGTGTGTGTGTGTGTGTGTATATATAGAGAGAGAGAGAGAGAGAGATTGTATAAAAATGTATAAAGTTTACAGAATATGTATAAATGAAGGCAAACAATTTTACTATATTTTAACAGCTGG
Source organism: Enteromius argenteus (assembly GCA_032357425.1). Lineage (NCBI taxonomy): Eukaryota > Metazoa > Chordata > Actinopteri > Cypriniformes > Cyprinidae > Enteromius > Enteromius argenteus. Next base: position 193,139 of record JAUCMR010000090.1, read on the forward strand.
TTTGCAGAAAGTTACCATGGAATACAGATTATTCAATGTAAATTTCTTCTGTAAATATAATGCTGAATGGATTATTGGTAGACTGCTTCAACTGGCATTGGTCAATCGAACAGATAGTCCCGCCCCAAACTCATCTGATTGGTTGAGTCAGAATATTAGGCTGCTCAAACAAATGGTCCAATGTTTTAAAAGCTTTTCATGCTTTCATGCAAAGCCAAAGGATTACTAATAATCAAAAACCACAGAAAGTCCAATGGATTTGGAACAGAAATTTGCAGTTGACGTATGCTTTTATCCAATGGGCAATCCATTTAAGGTAAAACTTTGATCAGATCATGCATTCACTGGGAATCAAACCCATGATCTTGGTATTGAGATGCAGAGATGCTATACTATTCTGGATATCTCAATAATTTGATTTGTGCTTTCAGCTACTAACTACAAGTACAGTAATTTCAGTGCCATTTAACGCATCTTAACATATAAATCCACCTAAATCCCACAAAATTTCACTTATGTCGTCCACAAATGGTGCAGCCATGCAAAATCCATCTGCGGGTTGGCGGTCAGCAGCGTTCGTGTGTCAGCAGGGGTCAGAGGATTAAACAGGCATTTGAAGGAGTGAGAAAAGAACATGAGAATAATCTCTGCGTCAGCGACTTTCTTCGGTTGACAATGAGGGTTGTAATCTCTCCTGTCGAACGCAGAATCAACACTGATCGCTTTGTTTTTCTACAGACGCATTCCTTCAGCGCGCACAGACGGCAGAAACGTCCTGAAATGAACTGCCGTCTGCAATCAGAAAGCTAATTATTCAGCTGATTGAGCCCATTGAGGTGCTCATCAAATTTACATCAAAAAATCCGTTCAGAAGGAGCTTTGAATTCTAGAAGACGGTTGAAAATAATCAGGCTGGTTTGTGCTGCTTTTATACTTGATTTAAATGTTTGGTCTTTGATAAGAGTCGTTCCAGATCCTCCGAGTTATTCTGAATCGCCTGCATCAGTTATGTTCCAGGCTTCTGTCGTTTATAAAAGCCTGGTAAGTTCCTTCCGATGTCGAATGCAAGTGCTCAACAAAGGCTTTCAGAAACACTCATCCATCATCAAGCTAAAATTTCCAGTGACAGTCTCGCGTGTATTTCAACAAGCCTCATGCATATGAATTATTACTGATCCCGGAGTCTAATTTTAAACCTGTCTGCCGTGCACAAACTTTCCCAAAGCGTAGCGCTCCACAGAGACGTGGTTTCTGGGTTTTAGTTCCCAAAGAAACATGGAATATTCAGCGTCTTCATCTGCAGACTGGATCATAATCTCAAATCCAGTAGTACTGCATTTCTCCTGTAGTTCATTATTAAAAAGCTAAACGGTCTTATCTGTTCTCTTCCTAGTTACACTGAAAAAAATTGGTCGTATGATTTCCTTTAAAACATTTATTATTTCCTTTCACTTCAAAATTGTAGTAAAATTACAAATACTATTATCTAGTGAAACGTACTCCAAAATACAACTTCAGTACTTTTTTTAAAGTGTAGTATATTTTGGTTCTAAATGAATGTATGGCTCTAAATTTAACATATATAGCAGTTTAGATCATTCGGTGAGAAATGTTTGAGTTTGTGTCAGATCTCTTACTTTAGATTGCAGACATTTTTGAGATCTTTTGTTGGAGAAACATGTGAGATGTCATTTTTTTATCCAACATAAATTAATAGAAATACAACAAATACTTTTACATTTTGAATATTTTGTTTTGGGGGTTTTTTCCAGATTTTTTGCAGTAAGAATTTTGGGCTTACATGTTTAATTGTTATTAAAAAGGTAAATAGTTTTTTATTTCTCAAAGACTTTTCTCCTTTTTTTTTTTTTCATTTTCTTTACGCAAAACATAAGTTCTTTTTTGCTCCTTTTGAGTATGAAGAGAAAGATTCTTAATTAAAAAACCTTCTAAATAATTTTTGGAGGAACATATGAGATTACAATGGAAGCTTGTTTCCAACACAGGATTAAAACTTTTTATCTCACAGTTCTTTTTATTTTATTGTGATTCAGAAAAAAAAGAAACATATATATATATATATAAATTATAATATGTAAATAAATAATATTTCAGATTATTGTGGTATTTTTCAGAAACACAAAACCCCTGCAGAAGTCTCAATCTTTTCTACGTATATAATCTGTGTCGGAAATGAAATCCCAGTTGTCGTTATTTTCCTTTCCTTTGGGTTTTTCATCAAGTAAACCAGTATTTATTTTTTATTTATTCACCATTCATGTTTGAGTCACATGTAGCATTGCTCCCTCTTTCATCTTCAGTTACTGTGTTAGTTTTGGAGCTCAAAGCGCATGTTATCAGCGTTCGGTGCGTTAATTTGTGTGCGATTTCCTCGGCCGTTGATTGCATGCGTTTCCTGTAGTCATTGTGGGAGTTTTTGTACATGTCACATGCAGTTTTTCCTTGTGTTAATGGATTCTAAACACGATTGCATTGTTTTTTGGACAAGTACTATGCCAGTACCATAGTATTCTTGGACTACCATGTAAATGCTGAGTTGATAATAATTCAGTGCCTTCTGATAGCGAGCGTTTTAGCACGTAGAGTATATTTCTAGAGCATCCTGCGTCTTTAACCTATTGTTGGCAATCACAGAAGAATGTCAAACGCTTGTAAAATAGCTGGTTAACAATACGCCGACTCAAGACTGTGCTTGTCAAGCAGACGCCTCAGTGCTGGTGTTGTTGTACACCGCTGCTGCTCCGTGCAAGTGTCGCATCTTTGTCTTTTATTTTTGAGTAACTATGGAAACGGACGTGGTGGGGGTGCTGCCACCGTTTGGGGGTTTCAGACATCTGGACCGTTTCCAGCAGAAACCAGAAGAGAAGTGGCTTTTCTGTTGTGTTTAATCATGAAAACCTGCTCACACTGACCATTATGACCACAGCGCTTGTGTTTCTACTGTGACTTCTTCAAGCAGGGCTTTTGCTGTTTTTACTGAAATTGAAAAAAAATTGTGTTTCATTTGTTTTTGTTCTAGGTTGTTCTCAGGACTTTAATAATATTTTATATTTTATATATAAAGCCACAACTATTAAGTACTACCATAATGCATTGTAGTTTTACAATTAATACTTTTTTTGTAACACTTAACTTAAACCCTTGTGTAACGCATCATAAAGGGTTATTAAAAGCTTTAATCTTTCATTATTATTCATAATATGTATTTTATACACTATATCATGTCATAAATAATTAGAACCGAGTTTAAAATGCATAGTGCAGCAATGAATGGATGTGTTTCATGAGATTTCATGAGTACAATCATGCATTATAAGGTGCATTACAAGGCATATTGAATACATTAAAATTACTTTTATTACTTTTTAATGTTATTAATTGTCATGAAAAAGCTTAATATTCTTTGTGAAAAATATCATTTCTGTCTTTCTCTTAAGTTTGAAGATAATTATTTTGTCAAATAATTTTTTCCCCCATTACTTTTCTTAAGATTCTCCACAAGTGTGTTCACAAAATTTCTTAATATCCTTTTTTCAAGACAAACTTTTCATATAATTTTTTATCGGGTTTAATCATCACACAAAAAACATTTCACTTTAACTACAGTTTGAAAAGAAAGATTCTTACTTTTAAAAAATACTGCAGATTTTTTTTCATAGTCATGAAAATTACTTAATTTTCTTTATGCAAAATATAATTTCTGTCTCTGGAGTTGGAAGAGAAGGATTCTTGTTTCACTAAATTTCTCACTTTTTTTTTTTTCCTGTCAAAGAACTTTCTCAAGATGCTTTGTCAGTGAATTTCAGGCTTAATGGGTCAATTGTTTCAATTGTCTTTATGCAACATGTAATTTCTTCTTTCTTTCTCGTGACCTGGTCATGATCCTGACAGCTTTCGTCAGATTCACTCGTTTAGGCACTTTCAGCTCTCTGGGGGAGTGAAGGAACATCTGCTGATACACACACACACACACACACACCAGCGGTCAGCACCGCAGCAGATGGTCAGGTCTCGTTAATAGTGACCCCGTTGCTATGGGAACAGCAGGGCATGTCAAAGGGAGTTAATTGTTTCAAAGAATGTCTTTAAATGATCAAACCTCCCGAATCTGACACAGATCTGAAGAAACCTGTCAAGAGCACATCCAGGTCGTATTTCATCCCTCAAAGCACAATTTAGGACAGCTGCCATTTTTTTGCATTGTTTTCAAGGCAGTTAAGCACATTTTCCAGCTGATTTATTGGCGTAGTGTTTAATTTGAGATGTTAGTGTAATTGCATTTGCACTATTTAAATCTGCTGCATCTAGATGAAAGGAGATGGATTTTGTGAAAGAGCAAATGTGAGTATTTTCCAGGTTGTGTGTTTTCATGTGGATTATGTTAATTAGTTTGTCCTCGTGGACTAAATACCACAACCAGGTTTTGTTTGATAAGCTGAACTCATCTGACACTGGTTTCTGCTTTTAGTGAATGCATCTTTGCGGTCTCAGTCTCAGTAGTTCATCTGTCTTATTGACAGTCTGAAATCAATGCAAGAGGCCTTTATTGTAGAACAGATCAATCTTTATTTATTACATGAGCTTTTGCTTGTTTTATTTCCCACAGCCTGCAATTATTACAATTATAACTCAATAATAAATAACACAATTACAGTGTACTACTGTGTATATTTATTATGTTTACCTAAACACACAGCAACATACAATATTTTGAAATATTTAGTATATAAACAAAAACAGTAATTTTGGATGCAATTGTTTGACAGCACTTAAAAAAATACATATATATATATATAATTTTTTTTTTCAGTGTGTGTATATATATATATACACACACTGAAAAAAAAATATATATATATTTGTAAGTCTCTTTGGATAAAAGCGTATGCTAAATAACTAAATTTAAATGTAAATGTATATGCGTTATATTGTATTTTATTATTTTACATTACATATTTATATTACATTTTATATTTTTTTCATATTGTAGATAAATTTATATTACTGTGATATACCAAATTTTCAGCAGCTGTAATTACCTATTATTATTATTATTATTATTATTAATAATAATACATTTATATTAATTCTAAAATATTATTGTGTTATATTTTTAATATTGTTTTACTTATATATATATATATATAATGTATAACTATATTAATACTAAAATATTATAAATTAATACATGTAATATAAATTAAATATATTTTCAAAATTGTATATTTAACCTTTAGATATCAGGACATTTTTTTTCTCCTGATTATCCTCTTTGTATTTGGATTGAAAATGCATTGCACGGCTTTAAAACGTTTCCTAATGCCACCTAAAATGCATGTACATCTGTTGAGGCTTTGTTATTAGCCTTTCCATCCGATGGAAACACGCAGACGTGGGCATAGGGTTTCACTCTCAGCACAGGAAAGCTTTGTCCAGGTTTATCTACAGTAGTTTGGAAAAGCGCCGGTGCCAAGCAGCGTTTCTCAACACAAGGAAACCCATTTCCTATCTGTTCATTTCACTCTTCCCTGTTATTGTAACATTCCCACCCTGACCTGCGCAGAAGTCTTATCGGGAAGAGAGATACGGCAGGAATGCAGAGGGCATGTTTTAGGAGGATGGCTGGAGACAGCAGTGTGTTTGCGGTGTGTGTCGTGCTCGGCTCTCCTCCCGTCGGGCTTTTGGGACTTGAATTACGACGCTGACATCAGAGGTCACACACAATGAGGGGTTTTTCCCTGGTAAGGCTGTACCTGTGTTCGCTCTGCGTGTTCAGCTTTGATAGATATTTGGCCATCGGGGAGCTTCAGTGTGGAAACATGAGCGTCTTAAACATCCATACATCATCTGAGAGCTGAGCTCTTCCAGTCAGTGTCCACATTGAAAACTATTTATAGAAGAACCTCCTTAATAAACCTGAATTCACTGTAGTTGACATATCATGTAATATTTCAAACAGTTAAGTTGACTTTATGCCTTTAGAGTATGTTATTGCTTAAATCTGGCTCTTTTGTGGCTTAATGAGTTTTCAGGTACTTCCATTAACCTGTTATCTTTATTATTTAATGTGTGTTTGAATACACTTGCTGTGAAAACCAGTAAAAAAGTCAAAAGAAAAGATATATATAAATATATATATATAGAGAGAGAGAGAGAGATAGATAGGTAGATATAAAAGCATTTTATTACGGACCCCGTTTAAAAGTTTTATTTTTAATGGTTGTTCAATAAATTGGATTAGAAACAGTCATATCCTTAGAAAGTTGATATAAAAATTGTTGATATAAAAAGTGCAATTTAAATGTTTAACTGTGTTTCTATTTGACTGCTGATTATGAAATAAATATTATTAATTTGTCATTAAATCGTTATTTTCAGTTTTCTGCTGAATAAAAACTTATATTTTGGTTTTGTTAAAAAAAAAAAATTGGGGTCTCTGTATCAAGTGAATTTGAAAAGTTTTTATAATCAATTTTTGCAAGCAGTTATGTTGACTTTATCTCTCTAGCTCTCAAAGGAGATTGTTATAGCTCAAATTGAATTCTTTTAGGGCTTTCGATTATAATTTATTAAATTATCCAGTTTGTCTCAGAGGTTTCTCTTAATTTGACACTTTAGTACATCATATTCTTTTGGAGCGTTTAAGACTATGGGCTGAAATGCTCTTAATTAGTTTGCCTCATATATTTCTGAGATAACTTTTTCTGTGGAATTAGGAAACTCTTATTCTACAATGAAATGTGGGGTCCCTCAAGGCTCTGTATTGGGTCCAGTCTTATTTAACATCTGTATGCTTCCGCTGGCTGATATTTGTCAGAAACCTGTTGTGTATTATAATCTCTATGCTAAAGATACTCAGCTTTATCAAGGTACACAATCAAGCAAAGATTTTTGGTGCTGAGTTAATGTTTAACAACCATATAAACTCTGCGATTAGCTTCTTTTAATTAAGAAACGCTGCACAACTGAAACCATTTTTTGTCTTTTGATGATTTGGAAGATATGTATTACATCCAGACTGGACTGTTGTAACTCTAATGTAATTGTGCTGTTTCTCATGCCTCACTTTCACACCTCGGTTGCTGTTGCTAGGCTTTCAACTGAGATTGAGAAATATATTAGTACATCAATTGTATTAGCATCTCTCCATTGGTGTCCAGTCAAATTCAGAATCAAATATACGATGTTATGATTTCTTTTTAAGATTGGTTGGCACCCATTTATATTATCAAACCTCTTCAGTTACATACAGTATGTCCTCTAGGCCTTTAAGATCTGTAGGTAAGATCTTGGTAAAAAAAAAAAAAAAAAGGAGAGCTTTCTCCGTTGCAGCTCCTCGCTAATGGAGCAACTCTTGATGCATTTAAATTTCATTTAAAAACTCATCTTTTCTCACTTAATTTGGTATTTATTTAATACTTGGTTGTTTGGTTGTTTTGAATGTGAAGCCAACATATTGTTTTTAAATGTCCTTTGATTGATTGATTTTTTCTTAATAATTTTAATAAAAACAGACCCAATATTTGTCAGAATATGTAGATATAATGTGAATGTGCAGCTCAGAGCATTGATGAGAAGTGTTTGAGATTATAATTGAGATCTTTCATACTTCTGGATCTGTAAAATCAGAAGCATTCTTGAGATTACTGGGGTCTCCTTTCCTAGCAGAAACTCTCCACTTGCTCTCCATTTAATCGGAGTGCTGTCTAGGTTGGTTTTTTTTTTTATTTGAGAGAGAGATCTTGTGTGTGATTTCTCAGTCCTGTGGGTTTGCTGCTGTATATAGTGTTTCAGAAGTGAAGTTCATTGTGTTTCACCCTGCAGCGTGTAATAGGAGCGATCATGACATACGTCCCTTTGTGTGTTTTGTGTGTGTGTTCTTACAGCAAACACACACACACACACACTCCCAGCGGGCAGAAGCTCCTGCAGGTTTCCTCTCACTCTCTGTGTGTCATCTGAGCTGACGTGTGTCATACGTCTGAGCTGAAGTTGCACAACTATCCGCAGAGATGTCACATAAACACTGAAGATTTATGACCGTAGTAAAGCTTTTATTAGTGATAACGTACTCGTTGCATGAATTTACTAGCACAGGGACCCTCATGTCACACCAGTACACTACCATTCAAACATTTGTGGTTGGAAGGATTTTTTTCATGTTTTTTTTTTTTGAAGTCTCTTCTGCTCACCAAGGATGCATTTATTTGATCTGTGAAATATTATTATAATTTGAAATAGCTGATTTCCACGTAAATATATTGTAAAATGATCAGAAATGTGCTCAGCACTAATTGTAACAAAACATTTACTTAAAAAGTTTAGCATCTTTATGCATTTCTCCTTTTATGTATTTAATGAAAGTTAAGTCTATAACTCATTGTCAGGGTGTGACAGCTCACATCACAGCTGTGTTTGTGAGTGATAATCTCTTATGTCAGATAAAGGTCACCTCAGCGTGTCTGGACAGAAAATATCAAACAACTGTAGGAGACTCAAAAACGAGTAAAAGATCATCAGACAGATTAGTCATTGTGTTTCCATCCTCTGACCTCTTTCTACTTGTATTTACCTAGTCATTCTTAGCTTTATTGGCATTAGCGGTTTGTTTTCATGCTGTAACTAGTGTGTGCACAGGTCATTTATCATAGGTGCGGTTTGTGGTTGAAAGTAAACCGTCAAGCACCGTATTAAATCAGAACAAAGCCACAAACCCTCCTCTCACTTTCGGGAGAGATGCAGTTTAGTCAAGCTTGTAAATTTAAAGCAATAGTACATCCAAAAATTAAAATTCTCCCACCCTCAGGGCATCCAAGATGCATTTGTTTCTTCAACAGATTTGGAGAAATGTAGTAATCCATTGCAGTGAATGGGTGCCGTCAGAATGAGAGTCGAAACAGCTGATAAAAACATCCCAATAATCCACCAACTGGAGTGCTGTAGATTATTGTGTTGATTTTATCAGCTGTTTCGACTCTCATTCTGACGGCACCCATTCAGGATCCATTGGCGAGCAAGCGATGTAATACTACATTTCTCCAAATCTGATGAAGAAACAAATTCATCCTAATCTTTAATGACCAGAGTATGGGTACATTTTCAGCAAAATTAAATTTTGGGGTGAAAACTATCTCTAATGCTATTTGCAATCTAAAAACAGTATATTCATAATAGCATTTCTAATGTATATCTCACGTTTCTCCACAGAAATCAACCAGAGGCTCTGTAGTTCTGGACTATGTGTTCAGTCACGTGAACCTCGCCGAAACAGAGTATTTCGGGCTTCGCTATTGCGACCGCAGTCATCAAACGGTAAGTTCTTGGAGATTTTATCCCATGTCTATGGAAGCCACTGAATTAAAAAAAAAAGGTTACTGCAAGTCAAAATTGCAACTTTGTATCTCAGAATTCTGACTTTATAACTCGCTCAGAATTGTGTGCAATTGAGAGTTATGAAGCACTTCTGAGGGGAAACAAGAATAACTAATAACTTGCATATTACGAGTTTATATCTCACAATTCTGAGAGAAAAGTCAGATTTGTGAGATAAAAAGTCACAATTACCTCTTTTATTTTTTACTCAGTGGTGGAAACAGGCTTTCATATATGTCAGCTCTTAAAGATTCTGGCATCATTTACTTACTCTTGTATGATGCAACATAAAAGCTTTCTAAAGGAGACACTTAAAGACCTAGTCCACCTAATTACTCACCCTCATGTTATTCCAAACATGAATAACTTTCTTATTTCTGTTAAACACATTTCTTTTTTTGAAGAATGTCGGGTAACTGAATAGTTTTGGTTCCCATTCACTTCCATTGTACTTTCTGTCCAAATAATGGAAGCCAAAAGAAGCTATATAGTTACCAACATTCATCAAAGTGTCTTTTTTTTTTCCCGGAGAAATAAGAAAGTCAAACAGGTTTGGAATGACGTGAGGCTGAGTTCATTTTTGGGTGAACTATGCCTTTAAGAGAGTTTGTAAAGGCATTAACAGGTCATTATGTCCTAAGGGTCACATCTGAGGTAAAAGTGCTTAGGTTTACCCAGGGGCCGAATTTTGGGTAAGGCAACATTGTGAAAGAACAGAGCAGTCATTACTTCATCAGCTCGACCAAAGACAGAGGTGTTTCCCACAATGCCTTGCGGGCCCTGTCCCACGAGCCTGGATTTATTGCCGAGCATGCAATGAGCGAGAGGCACGCCGCAACTTACATTTACACAAATCTGTCAACTCTATGAACGGTTATTACGGTAAAAAAAAGACAGGAGATAAAATTTGGGTGTAATTTCCACAGCAGTGCGATGGTTTCTGCTGTGTGGGTGTGTTTTACATGAGCTCCTGACTCATAGATGCTTCATCTAATTAAAAGGTACAGAAAATTCCTTCAGTAGAGATGTTTTTAACACGCTGTTATGCGTTTAAAATAAAACATCTGTCTGCATCCATAGGAAGATGAACTGCTTTCTTGTTATGAACTAGTTATTTGCATTTCTGAGTGAAAATTCAAGCTGCTTGTTTGTGCAAAGCATGATTTTACTCTAGTTACTATACAGTTGCCAAGGTGTTCAGTTCAGTGTTATTTTAATATTATTTATAGATTTAAATTAGATTTACTATTTTAAATCAGCTTTTATTTGTGTTTTCATTTTAAATAGTTTTAAGTTCTAGATTTTGTTTTTATTAGTTTTGTATGTTTAACATTTGTTTAATTAGTTGCATTTCTATATTACTTCTGCTTTATTATATCTAATAGTTAGGGCTAGGGTGATATATGCCCAAAAAATGATCACGATAATGTTTTTCATATCAGTCGATATTGATAATTATTATAAATGTCAAATGTTTAATTCTTTCAAGTTTAAAGGCAGATTTTTGTCCTAAATGAAAGTTGTAAAAACCAGAGCATTAACTGTGGTTTTAAAATACTCTTTAAAGTCTGAACATGACAAAAAATTCACATTTTTTTTATTCTTTACACCTTTACAGCCACTTTTCTGTAACAAAATAAAATTCATTTTTTTAGTTGATCTAATGAGTCATATTGTTTCAAATCAAGAAACAGGTTTGTGTTGCCAGATAATATCAATAATAATAGTAAAAAAAAAAGGTCACTTAGACATGCACAGTTAAAACAAAAAAAGAAAAATAGAGGTTTAAAATGTTACCCTTTTTGTACCTTTTTTACCACATATTAGTACCTTAGAGTAGTAATATGTACCCTTATGTACCTATAAGGGGTAAAAAGCTACAAATATTTCCTTTTAAGGTTACTGCTCCAGGGAAATGCTGTTCAACCCCAAATAGTGCAATTTTTAACCTGTGCATAAAAACTGCACAAACATTATAGCTTGATCACAGGAAATACTGTAATTATATACTCCTTTAATTCATTTAATACATGTCTGCATTCATAATATAATTAAATTCTATCCGAATACGCACATTTCTTCAAATGAATAGTGCTCTTATTTAAACTCACCTCTTTTATTGCTCAGCAAGTGAAAATTGTAAGTCTGATCACTTAAAGGTTTGTTCAAATCGTGTGCCGTGACTGTAGTAAAAAATCCTCTTTGTTCTTGGAAATGAAGATGTTGTTTTGAGCTCACACAGCAGCTGCTCTAATGTGATTATTAGATGAGTCCTAGCGACTCAATTATGATTTTCTAATTGAATAACGCGCAGCACTAATCCTCTTTCCGTATGCACACACCTTCACTCCCTTCCTATTGTTTACATGTATGTTTGTTTGCTTTGTCTCTATGTAAATGCGGTTCAGCGGGAGTTTACCGTGTTCGCTGTGCTCGTATAAAGCATTTCATGCATGCTCATTTACACATTCATTAAATGGCATATAAATCTTGTCTGCGAGGCGACGCCAGATAGCATTCCCTCCTGACTTCACTGAAATATCACCTGACGAGAGCAGAAACCATGAGGAAGATCTTCAGGCTGTTCATTTTAGAGCCGTGAGATGTTAATGAGCTGAAAGGAGCAGGTCACTGTTTACAGTATGTCCTCATAGCTGATGGCAGCATCATTTTGCTCAAAGTGTTCAAATTTAGTTTGTGCATTGTCCTAATTTTACTTTTTTAATTTTGATGCAATACCATGGAAAATATTAATATTCGTTACCATTTCAAGTTAAAACACATATTAAAGCCACAATATTAAAGCCATAAAATGTTTGTTTTTTATTGAAAGATAAGTATAACAAGGCTTGAATCTGACAATGAGGTATATTGTGGTATAAGGTGGTAAAATACTGGAAAAAACGTAATGATTTGCATATGTTTACTTTAGAGAGAAGTATTTTTGCCGATATTAGGGTGGTGTTAGGGTCATACTGAATATTACACTGCGTATTGTATATATTATTATTTTAAATTCCATTGCAATGGTTTAAATTAGATTTTTCCCCTTGTTTTTACAACAATAGGGACTTGTTTTTTCAGTGTTATGATTAATATTTGAATTTTAATCCAAAACAAATTGCTCTAAAACAGACGGTTACTGTTAAAATTTAAATGGAAGAAAATCCCTAAAAATAATCATTTTATTAGTAGTAATACTAAGTCCTATTCTAGTCAAGGTCACACTTTTTGTCTAGGCTTCAACTGTAGTAGCTAATATATTTCTGTCACAGTTTCTTCAAGTTAAACCGAACTTTTATTTTGACAGGTTGCCGTGAAGAGATATGCAAACAAAAATGTGTCTTATTTTGATCTTGTATGCGATAATAAGCACTAGTATTTATATCTTCATTTAGGGAGAAGGCAGAGGTTGAAAACACCACAATCACATCCAAAATAAAAGTTTTTGTTTACACAATATATGTGTGTGTGTATACTGTGAATATGTATTATGTAAATATAAATACACACATACAGTATATATTGAAATATTGAAAATATCCATGGACTGTTGCTAAAAGTTAATGCTCTATCATGTTGGAAATAAGCCCTACACCAAATCCAACCCTAAACCTACCTAATAGTGTAACAAATGCTGAACTGATATATAAAAAAAACCCACATTTGTTAATGCAACTGTGTCATTTCAGCTTTCTTTTACACAGATTTGAAGTGTTTTGTTGAAGTGTAGTTACACAGGATTGAACTGGAGCTCATCTCTGTACTCTGTGAACTACCGAATAAACCTAGTGTCTATGAAAACACATAGATATGAAGCTGAATATGTGGGATGATAACGCTCAAAAGCAGCAGTTTTCAAATCTTCCAGCATATTAATATTGTTTTGAAGTCATAACAGGAAGAGTAGGAATAGTTTTACTGCTTCTAGTGTTCATCTCTTTTGGAAACTGTAGAGATATGTACTTATTGGTACATATTTCTTGTCTCGCTAAAACGTGCACCCAGGGAAGGTTATGCCGTGAGACCAGGTAGGACAGATACAGTGTTCAATTAAAGTCTGAGGCATCTTTTTCATGAGGATCAGCTGAAGAATGACAGAATGCAGGGGTTCGGATGCAGTCGACATGCTCTGACGTGCTTCGGCTTCATGTTTTATTGATGGAGGCCAGGGTGACTCTCGCACTAATTTTTAACGAGTCTGTTGGAGAGGCCGCTTTTATTAGACCTCGTGTTATGCCAGCGCTTGCATGACTGAACATCTCAGCAACTCCGAGCCGGAACCTAAAGCATTAATACTCAGTTCATCATTCATCATGTTTTGATCTGATCTGATCTCCTCTCTTATGTTTTCAGTACTGGCTCGATCCCTCGAAAACACTCGCTGAACATAAAGACTTGATAACAAGTAAGTATGTGCTTGTTTTGCATTAAAACACTCCTCAGAAGACGGTCTGTAATGCATGGAACACTTTGACCTAATGATTATCCTTCATCTTTGTTGGAGATTAAATATGGATCTGCGCAGGAGGAGACGGAGCTGTAATGATTCTCCAAAGGCCTCCTGATAAAACTTGCATTGCATTTCAGATGATAATTTGGAAGTAATTATGCGCTTCTAAATAAGTAGTAATGAATACAATTATGTTTGCGTGTTTAGTTGAACAGCAAGCGGTGTATTAGCATGTTTACTGATGTGAATGTAGGGCAGAATTTACAACACATTTGTTCAATTCAGTAATTCACTCCTCTGGGAAATGAATGAATTATATATTAGTCGCTGTAGCCTAGATATATTGCTAACCCTATTGTTTTAAATCTTAAATAATCTTGATTATCCGGCTCAGGTGTGGATGGTAAATTGGTCACTTCATATTAGATTTTATTAGAGTGTAATTCTACATGTAATTGTTTTGTGCAACTGCTTAAAATTACCTAAAATTCTTGTTTTTGCTTTGATTATTTATAAGTTCTGTAATTATAAATCGGAATTAATTATAAGTGCATGTAATCTTACACTCCAGTTTTTAAGACTTTTACAGTTTACTCATGTATTTTATTTTATTTATTATTTTATTTCATTGATTTGTTTATTTCTATAATTAAATAAAAAAAGATTGTTGTATTTTATGCATTTATTTATTGTATAGTTTAGTTTTATTTATTTTATCATTTATATATATTTTTACATTTACCTTTTATTATATAATTTCGTTTAACAGATTTATGTATTTTTATAATTTCCCTTTTTTATATTTATTTACTTCATTATGTTCATTTATTTTTTTCATAATGTTTACATTTATAATTTCAATAATTTTTAAGTTTTAAGTTTTACTTTATGCATTTATTTATTGTATAATTTAGTTGTATTTATTTTATCATTTATATTAACTTATTTGTATATTTTTATGTTTTTTCATTTGCATTTTTTTATTGCATTTTGTTTATCAGATTTATTTCACTTTATTTTATAATTTAATTCTGTTTTGTTTATTCAATTGTGTATTTTCATAATATTTTCTTTTATAATTTTATTTTGAATTATTTGTATAATTTCATTTTATTTTCTTAGTTTGAGCTTCAAATTAAGAATTCATTTTATTTTTATTATTTAATTTTATTTTACGTGTTTTTTTGTTTTTATAATTTTTATTCCTCTATTTTTATGATTAGTTCTAACCAGGTTTAAAAGAATAAAATTAATACAATTAATCCTCTCTGATCCATGTTAATGTGTGAAAATTTTAATATAACAGTCTCTTAGTTGCCATTGGTCACATCATGCTGTGTAGCCCCGCCCACTGCGTAATCTCATTGGTCTAAAAGCTCTACTTTAAAAATCACATATGTTCTGATTAGCTGTGATTATGTCAAATGATTTAATTATTTATTTATTTATTTATCTATCGGCTTGAATTAAGGACAGACAAATCACTCACTGCATCTGGTTAGGGCTTCATGTCCTGTATTTATTTTCTAGACTGTATCTAGTAAATAGATCACTGTGTGTTTGAGTTAAAGGGCTGTTTTCTTCTTTCCAGCCGGACCTCCGTTCACGCTCTACTTTGGGGTGAAATTTTATGCTGAAGATCCTTGTAAACTAAAAGAGGAAATTACAAGGTGTGTGTCCTGTGTATGGTGAGAATAAATCAGTTATATCAGAGATGCAGTCATTGAGTTATTAATATCATGCTCTTTAAACGCAGGTATGAGTTCTTCCTGCAGGTGAAGCAAGACGTCTTGCAGGGAAGACTTCCCTGTCCGTTCAACATCAGCGCACAGCTGGGAGCGCTGGCTATTCAATGTACGTACAAATTCACTAATTCACTAGCACAGCAGGTTTCATTTCAGTGGTAGTTATTTTTACTGAAATAAGTATCAGCAATGTATGTTTACTGTGTATATTTATTATGAATATATAAACACACACATACAGTATATATTTAGAAAAAAATATATAGTTTTGTAGTTTTGCATTTACAATTTCATTTTATGTATTCATTTTTATAATTTCATTGTATTTATTTTTTTAATTTTGAGAATGTATTTATTTTTATATTTTTATTTAATTAAGAATTTCATTGTTTATTCGCTTATTTGTTTGTCTGATTTCAATTATTTATTTATTTTTATATTTATATATGTTATTTTATAGTTTCTTTTTGTTTAATTATTATTATTCTAGTTTTGTTTTATTCATTTATTTTATAATTGCATTTATTTTATCTTAATTATAATTGTTTATTATATTTAAATATTTTATTTAATTATTTCCAGACTCTTCCAGCGTTATATTATATGTGGCTGTGTCTCTTTGTCTTTTCGTGCAGCTGAGCTCGGAGATTACGACCCGTACAAACACACGCCGGGTTACGTGTCTGAATATCGCTTCGTTCCTGACCAGAAAGAAGAACTCGAGGACAGCATTGAACAGATTCACAAAACACTCGTGTAAGACAATAAAACACAGAACATCACACACCTTGATCTCTAATAATCCCGTCCCAGATTAGATCAGACAACACATTCCTGTTTAACTCTTAAACACGTATAAGCTCTTTCTTACAGGGTCACACAATTATTTTTTTACAACCTCTTAAGACTGTTTTACAAATTACTGAGCAGTACAAGCAATTCAAAATGATTTAAATCTTTTTTTATTTAATTAAAATAATTTAAGATTTTACCTTCATTTTATAATTTTCTGTATTTCTGGTTTTATATTTTCATTTATTTTAGTGTTTTATATTTAATTTAATATTGTTCCTTTTGTTTTATTTGTGTATTTTTAAATTTTCATTTCATTTTTTATTATATTTATTCAATATTTGTTGTATAATTATTTATTTTTATTAAACGGTTTCATTTTATTTATCATCTATTTATTTATTTATTTGTGTCATTTTATTTTGTTTATTGAGCTGTGCAGTCAAGTGAAATTAATAGAATGATTAAAAATGTAAAAATGTAATTATTAAAATGATTAAAAATGTATATTTATATGAGGTAGCAAAATATGAATAAAACAATATGACACCATTTAGATCCAAAATGGGCAATATCAACAAAATTTCAGTTTATTTAATTTAATTTAATTTAATTTAATTATTTTGAAACTAGAATGAACAATATGACAATTATAATTTTATATGATTAAATGAATACATTTCATATTATTGTTTAATATGAAAGATGCTAAATAAATAAACTTACATTAGTTTCATGTACAAGAAGCCTATTTAACAGCAGCATTCAAGTAAGAAATTGAGTAATCAAATGTTTTTAATGGTTTTAGATTTAGTTAATAATAATCCTGCATTAAAACAATGATCAGCAGTATGTTTTAAGTGATGAAAAAAGTGCTCATCAGTTAATTTCATGTTCATGTTGTTTCAGTAAATATTCTGAATGTTCCAGTACATGACACTGAAAATCACGTTATTATTCACATTGCATTATTACATATTATATGCATTATCATTATTGCATACACACTATTTTGCTGTTTAATCCTTTAAAGCTGCTTTGACACAATCTGGATTGTTAAAGCGCTATACAAAGATTTGACTTGTTTTCCAGATTTACTGCGCTCATGTTTCAGTCAGATCTGGTGTGTTTGTCTCTGATCGTCATGTTTTTTGGCTGTCGCCGCTTAAATCCCACTCGAGTCTGAATGATTGTGAGCGGCTGATTGTTAAGAGGAGCTGAAGTCAGGAAAAACGCATTATTCCTCCCTCGACAGAAACCCCGCTCGATAAATCACGTTATTAAAGCGTGTCTTCATGTGCAAACGCAGCAGCATAAAGCACATTCTGAACGAATCCCTTCAGAACAAGCTTTAATCCTCACGCAGTTTTGATTGTCAGGTAGAAGTCTTGTTTTTTGCTGGAGATGGTGATTAGGAGGCTGATTTATTGCCGTGAGGATCTGAGAGAGACAGGAGGAGGAGAAGTGACTGACACCAGAGATTTTAGGCGTTCGTGTGAATGACAGACTCGGGTAAGATGAGAAACTGTGATCAGGAATGCTGGAGCGATTAAAGGTGTGTGAGGACGAAGAGCTGGAAACATGAGAAAGCAAAAAATGTGAGGATAGCCAGAGAAGAGAGAGAAAAATATAGGGAGGGTTAGGTATATATATATATATATATATATACAGCGCTGGACCACACGATTAGTGTTTTCAGCAGCTGAAAAATGGTTTTAGGTCAGTTATTTTTGTCTTTTTCTGCCATGTATCAGTAGGAAATATCAGCTTACATTAATCCAAAAGCAATGTTTGGACACACTACAGCAAAAGATAGAAATAACTGACTTAAAACTATTTTTCAGCTGCAAAAAACACTAGTGTTTTAATCATTTTGGCCACTATAAGGGGTGTGTGAGTGAGTGTGTGAGTGAGTGTGTGAGTGTGAGTGGGTGAGTGTGTGTGTGTGAGTGCGTGAGTGTGTGTGTGTGTGTGTGTCAGTGCACCTGGTATTTATCACCTTATGGGGACCAATTGTCCCCACAAAGATAGGAATACCAGTAGATTTTGACCTTGT
>JAUCMR010000090.1:223545-237402 GCA_032357425.1 Enteromius argenteus
GACAACTTTGATGAAATTTTATGATCCACTTCAAATGTTGACTACTGTATATATATATATATATATATATATATATATATATGAATTTCATTCAATTGAATAAATTAGTTAATTAATAAATAAATACATTTATTGGCTTGAATAATGTAAAATAGAAATCTTTAGAATTTTTTCGTCATTTTAATTTTAGTTTTATTAATTAATTACATTCATTTTTATGTGCTTTAGTCATTTTCAGTAGTTGTTTTTTTATGTTTCTATGTAACTTTAATTTTAATAACTTATTCCATTTAGTTGCATTCATTAATATTGTGAATTAGCTTTTATTTTTATATTTTCAATAAATCTGAAATGAAAATAGATTAAACCAAATAATAATATTTAAAATAAACAACACATAAAAAGCACATATTTTATGTGCATTAAATTACTATATATTTTACTAAAATTAAAACTAAATGTTTTTTTTTAAAAGCTAATTTAGAATATTAATAAAAACTATAATAGTACATAAATAATACTAAAATAACACTGGCTGTGTTACATTTCTTGATTTACTGTATTCCTTTAAACGTCTTGTAATGTTTAACATAAACAAAAAAGCCCATAACAAAATTACTAAAACAATTCTTTCTTTAATAAGAAATTACAGTATTATATAAATAAAAAATAAAACATTGCTTGCATCTTAATGTATATTTTTAAATTTTACTTTATTCTACATGGTCTACGTTAGTCTACAATACATGGATTATTTAGTTATATGTTTTCAGCTGAAGTCTGATCGTCTGGCTGTAAAGGAGGTGAAAGTTCCTCTAGTTATGAGTTCTTGCCTCTGGGCATCAGTAAGACGTGAATCCTGCCGCAGGCGAGGAACTGATGAAAGAATGGCTGAGAATAAATAAATACTGATAAATCCTCACAGCAGCACAGGCTTTTGTGTCTGTCTGCCAGAGATGATGAAACCATCCGTGTTTCTCTTTAAACGTCCTTCATTGTGTTTTGTCTCGACAGGAGAGGTCAATCCACTGAAGACCCACAGGCCAACAAACAGTACAGGAGGAGGTTCGCTTTTATTCCTTCGCTCCTTTAGATTTCAACAGCTTCAAACTCATAGAGTATAATAGAAAGGAAACAATAATTTTTTGGTGCTGTGCATGTCTTTGTTTTTCTAATTTATGCTTTTTTCAAGGCAGCACAGTTTCTTTGAGTTTGTCACTGGTTGGTTTTAAATAGAACCAGTCACGTATTTTTCATTTTTTTAGACTAAATCTGCAGAATTAAAGGAACAGTTCAACATTTGCTGAACATTTCCTCACTTTCAGGCCATCCAAGATGTATAAGAGTTTGTTTCTTTATCAGATTTGGAGAAATGTGTCTCTGTATCAGTGTCTCAGCAATGGATGTGAATGGGTGCCGTCAGAATGAGAGCTGATAAAAACATCACAATTATACACACCACTCCAGTCCATCATCTTCAGATGTTAACTGATGGACCAGAGTGGTGTGAATTATTGTGATGTTTTTATCAGCTCTCATTCTGACGGCACCCATTCACATCCATTGCTGAGGAACTGATGCAATGCTACATGTCTCCAAATCTGATGAAGAAACAAACTCATTCTTTTTTAGCTGGCCTGAGAGTGAAAACATGTTAAGGAAATGTTCATTTTTGAGTGAACTTAGGCTTTAAACAGAGATTTTTTGGAACTAAAAGCTCAATTAAATTGGTTAAAATATTAAATAAATGAACATTCATGTAGATTTAGTTTTTTCTAAAACTTTTGCTGTTGTTGTTGTTAGGGAAGGTGGATAAAACATAGATAGGATTTTTATTAATATATATATAGCCTATATTATTTTTTTGTAAAACTGATCTTGATAAACTTTCTGCTGTTCAGGAATGTGTTTCCCTCTTCCATTCTTCCCTGCCACTTTTAACCCCTCTGATTGGCCCCTTTAGGTCACGTTCCCGTGGAAACACCAGCAGCGGCAGCGAATCAGAGAATTCCAACAGAGAACATCGTAAAAAAAGAAACCGGTGCGTGATTGAGCTGTCACACAGCCCTCCTGAAATATATGGACATCATAAATTAAAGCAGTAATGCAGTAAAAATCTTTGATAAAAGCAGGAAACCATTGTCATAATATTAATCTCTATAACCTGCAGGTCCCGGCAGGAGAATGAGATGGTTGATTCTGGCCCGCAGTGGGAGGTCGTGCTTCGCAGACAGAAGGAAAAAACACCCAACGATCCCAACCAACGCCGCTCACGACACCGCTCACGATCGTAAGCATTAACCCTTTTACGCCTGACATATAAAGTCATAGTCAGAAAAATCCTATTTGGTACATCAGGCTTTTATGGTGAGAATATAGAAGAAAAAACAGCTCAGCTCTGCAAAAACATGCATATCATTCAGATTCTGACAAAAAGAGATGAAATACTGATGCTTGTAATGTAAATCAATGAGATCTTTTTAACAGTATAATAGATACTGACATAAAATCACTAAATATCACTCTGTATCTCCAATAATATGTCTCAGTAAGATGAGATTGAAATGATCCAGACATATAATGCGATGCTGATTGAGAGCTGAAGAAATAAAGGCTCCTCAGAAGATGTGAGATGTTTTGGAGGCTCGTGAAGATCATTGCTCCACTGAGGAACAGTCTAAGTAAAGATCCTGAAGATCAGATTTGAGACGCGCTGGTTTTAGTAAAACATGATTGATGGAGGATCAAGTAAAGCTGAGCTGCTTCAGTCCAGGAAGAGTTCATCTGGAGATATAACTGCAGTTATTCTGACACTTACTTCATCAAAATCACTCCAGATTTGACATCAAAAAGACACGAAGCAGCAGCTGATGCTGAATGTTTGTACAATTCGACTAAAAGAGCTTTTACTGGAGACATAAGACATGCATTAGATTGCATTTGACAGCAAAGTTTTGAGCACTACGATCATTTAGATGCCCATAAATATGATACAGTAGGGTTAAAGGAATAGTTCACCCAAAAAGGCAAAATCTTTCATCATTTACTCACCCTCGAGTTGTTTCAAACCTGGATGAACACAGAGGAAGTTATTTTGAAGAAAGTTTGTAACCTGGCTGTTTTGTGTCACCATTGATTTCAATGGTATTTTTTTTCTACTATGGAAGTCAATGGTGACCAAAACAGCCTAAAATAACTTCCTTTGTGTTCATACAGATTTGGAACTACTCGAGGGTGAGTAAAGGATGAACTATTCCTTTAAATCATAAACAATATATATGACCCGACCCTCTTGAGTCAGTCTTTAAGCTCTTTGTCTTCTTTTTCAGACGAAGTCCTGACGTCCAAGCTAAAGAGCAGCTCTGGAAGCACATCCAGTGAGTTTAACTTCTCCTTCATCACTGATCAGATTCAATCTCTGAAAAGCAGAAGACAGACGCTGATGATCATGTGTTTGTGTTCAGGAAGGAGCTGGTCGATCCTTCAGGTCTCTCTGAGGAGCAACTAAAGGAGATTCCGTACAAGAAAGTGGAGTAAGTCAAACAAACCTGTTCTCCTATAAAACAGGACGATCAATAATTACACAAACAGTGTAAACATTGGTATCTCAGAAAAGAAGGAAACCCCCAAATGTATATGTGTAATGAAAGTGTGCCTCTGTCAACGCTAAACCTCTCAGACAATTAGTGTCCACAGAAGACATGCATTATTCAGCTCAGTGAATCTCTGAACCGTCCCTGATGAGCTGGATGTTAATCTGATGTTTCGGGATATTAGTCTGCTAAATGCTGAGTTTGTACTAACACAGAATAAAAGATTTTTAAAGTGATAGCTGACCCAAAATGAACATTCTGTCATTAATTACTCACCCTCGTGTCGTTCGAAAACCTGTAAGACTTCATCTTCAGAACACAAATGAAGATATTTTTGATGATATCAGAGAGCTATCTGACCCTCCATAGACAGCAACACAACTGAAATGATCCCAGATCCAGAAACATAGTAAAAACACTGGTAAAACAGTCTATGTGACATCAGTGGATCAACTTCAGTTTTGCAAAGCTATGAGAATATTTTTTTTGCGAAAAGAAAACAAAAATAACATCATTTACTCAACGCATGTGTATGCTTTCCGTATGTAAAAACAGGACCTATTACATCAAATTCGTTGAAGCGTGCGTATGCGTTGCGTTGTGATGCTCTCTAAAATGGCAGAAGACGTAAGTCACAGGAGAAGAATGGTTGAGTAAATGATGTTATTTTTGTTTTCTTTGTGCAAAAAAAGTATTCTCATTGCGTCACAAAACTTAAAGTTGAGTCACTGATGTCACATGGACTGTTTTACTGATGTTTTTACTACTTTTCTGGGATCATTTCAGTTGTGTTGTTGTCTATGGAAGGACAGATAGCTCTCTGATATCATCAAAAATATCTTAATCTGTGTTCTGAAGATGAACGAAGGTCTTATGGGTTAGGAACAACACGAGGGTGAGTAATTAATGACAGAATGTTCATTTTGAGGTGAACAAACCTTTTAAGATATTTTTGATGAAAAAACCCTCCCATAGACTGCAAGGATCCTAACGTGATCAAGCCCCAGAAACATAGCTAGGACATTGTTAAAATAATCTGTGTGACATCAGTGTGCACATAAGGGTACATTTTTGGGTGAACTGTTCCTTTAAAGTGCCATTATTATGGGTTATGAAAGGTTGGTTTAAGGAGTCCCAAAAAAGGTCAAAAAACACTTTTATTTTCCTATAATATGCATTTATTTTTACCTTATTTGTTCACTGACTCCTAAATGATTTATTCAACAATTCATTTTCCCAAACCCTTTCAGTGATTGGTCGATTTCATTTAAAGCAGTGTTTTGTGAGCTTTTAACACTCCAAAAGCGACACCTAGTGGAGAAGAATGAATTTGCATTTTCATTCAGACCAACGCTAAAAGACAAGTGGGCGGCAATATGCTAATGTTTCACTTTGATGTCAAAATCCAACGACTTGGGACTCGTTTTAAAAACGACTCGTTCCAATGATTCAGAGTCAACTCTTTAATTTGAGAGACAATAACTTTATACAAGGTTCACTTTCAGATTTAATACTTTGTATGATGTTTTCATTCACTTAGGGCTGTGTTACACACTACATGAAAGATCATTTTCAAAAATCCATAATAGTGGCACTTTAAGGACAGAAACCCTTGTGGCACCGAAGCCCAAACAACTGCTTGTATCTGGTTTCAGAACACAAGGTGACCCGATCAAGATCCGCCATTCACATTCTCCCAGGAGCTTCCGGCAGTATCGACGCTCCCACTGTTCAGACGGCGAGCGGTCTGTGCTCTCCGAGGTCAAGTAAGTCTATTCTGAGCGGTCAAGAGGATGTTTTGATCTCAGGTCAGATTCACTGTTATTGTCTTTCCTCTCGCGTCTGTAGCTCTCGGACTGATCTGGTGCCTCCTCTCCCGGTTACCCGCACCACAGACGTGCCTGGTTCCAGCTCGACCCCTGCACAGGTCAGACACACACTTTAATTATTTAAAGACGTAGTTCACATAAAAAGGAAAATTTGCTTAACATTTACTCACCCTCAAGGCCATACAGGATGTAGATGAGTTTGTTTTTCATCAGATTTGGTCAAATGTAGCATTCCATCACTTGCTCACTAATGGATCTGAATGGGTGCCGTCAGAATGAAAGTCCAAACGGCACACAGTAATCCACACCACTCCAGTCCATCGGTTAAAGTCTCAAGAAGCAAAAAGCTGCGTGTTTGCAAGAAACAAATCCATCATTAAGATGATTTTAACTTCAAACCGTTGATAAAATACTAGAGTCCAAAATCTAAAATAACGCTTTCTTCAGTGAAAAAATGGTCTGGTCTGAATCAGGAGAGAAATCTGCACACATCAAGCACTGTTTACAAGCCAAAACAGTCCAAAGAAGCTCTAAACAATGTGAGGGACAACAGGACATGCATTTTTTATACAGGAGGAAGCATTATAATGGATTATGGACTTGTATGTTGGCCAGAAGTAATAGTTTAAATTTAATATGAATTGAATATTAATATTAATGGTTTTGTGCAAAAAATGCTTTTTTAGCCTAACTTTTTGCTTGAAATAAGCAAAATAATCTTGTTTTCTGTTTGAAATAAGATTATTTAGCTTACCCCATTGACAGATTATTAAGCTTGTTCTAAGCAAAAAGTCAATTAATTTTGACTTCTTTTTTTGAAAGCAAGACATATTTTGGCTTTAAATCTAGGCTAGAAAAGCATTTTTGCCGTGCTTTTGGCTTCGAAAGATGCAAACTGTTGGACTGGAGTGGTGTGGATTATTGTGATGTTTTTATCAGCTCTTTGGACTCTCATTCTGACGGCACCCATTCACATCCATTGGTGAGAAAGTGATGTAATGCTACATTTCTCCAAAGTTCTGAGGGTCAGTAAATGTTCTGCAAATGAGTTAACTATTCGCTTAAGTAGTCAACACTTTAATTGCTTATTTAAATATTAACCGTTAGAGCAAGAGTCAGAGATTCATCTGATTTCACTCAGCTATTTAATCCATGTCTGATGTTTCTCACTCTGTTTTTGTTGCGTACAGAAGAAGAAAGGCTCCAAAGACACTCTCTCAGAGAGCTCCGAGCAGGACGCAAAAAGCTCCGCCAAGGTGGTGAAGACCGTACACACATCTCGAGTGAAAACAGAGACGTGACCGTTTTTCACAGTCGACGTGTCAAAGACGAGCGGCAGGGTTGCCAGTGAAATGAAAAATCAAGCTCTGGTGGAGCCTGTATGAAAACACTGAAGTTATCCAGATACCAGACACCCTCAATAAAAACCCAACCTCCTTTCTTCATAGTTCATACCATAAATCAGTGAAAATGCATTTCTTCAGCAGTCTAGGATTGCCTGTGTATCACACAAGCACACTGCAAACTTAGAAATTAGATTCATTTCCTACTGACAATCATATGAAGGATGGTGGACCGTCGGTGGTGTTATGTCTGATATCGTAAACATCTCTTTTAAACACATTTTCTACAGTATTAAATGTCTGTGAGCTCGAGCACCATGTGGGAATGATGGTAAACAGTGCTTCGTATTATTATTATTATTATTATTATTGTTCGTTGTGTCCTCAGATTTTAGAGTCAGCCCTGCTGTAGGAAATGTTGCTGCTGTATTTCTATTTTTGTTTTTGCACAATAATGTAGACTCTTGTAACTGTTTCAAAATCACTGTAGCTTAACTGGAAGCTCACATTCTTGACAACTTCTTGTCAATAAATACATTATGTACCTGTCTGGTGGTCTGGTCTGGTTTAAATGATTTAGTTTTGTGTACTAGGATGTAATCCTGTGAAATGACACACTGCAGCCAGTAGAGGGAGACAAACAGCTTGCTTGTTTGTTTTCTGAAGTCAGTGTAAGTGTTTAAAAAAATTATTTAAAGGAGCAGACCTCCTAGATTTTTTAGTGAACGAACCAGACTTAATGTTTTACATTTTTGTCATTACTTTTATTATGTATTACGTTATTAAATTAAGATTAATTTCACATTAGCACTGTTACTATAGTGTGTATTTCAGCTATCAGTTTACAAAACAACTTATTGCATACAGAAAACGGAAATAGCTTTTTAAACGTTTCTAATAAAAAACGATAATCGGTGCGATAAATATTCGCACGCGAGGACTCTCATGTGCACCAGTTGGCCGCTCGCGCGCTTTTCCTGAGGACCATTTTGAGATGTTAAGTCAGCAAAACAAATATTTATTCACTTTATTACAGATTTGAGAGTTAAACCACTCCTAGTGTTTCGTTTGAGAAGTGTTTAACAAACTATAGGCCCCGCCGACGTTTGTCAAACCGGCAAAATACTATTTGAATTGCGTGAGATTTCGCAAGTTACTTCAGAAACGATGTATTTCGGAAACTGATTTTGTTAGCATGTGTAGACATGGGCATCTGCAAATTTAAATTGAAATGGGGACTGAGCCAAAACAAAATCCCTCCTTTCACGTGTTCCTTTAGAAACTGTCAATCAAATGTACACTAGACCTTTGTGTATGCTACAAAACTTGGCATGTTTCAACACAGTGAGACATGAAATGATGGATTATAAATAATAGAGTTCTTGATAGCAGATTATAAATATTTAAAGGAAATGTGAGTGCTTCATTATGCAACTCGACGCCTCAGTGCTAAGGGGTTATTTATGGTTGTTGGGGCGTTGCTGGAGTGTTTATTTGCACATCACACTATATTCTGTCTCAGAAGTTTAATTCTGAACAAAATTCTGTGGCCTGCTTACATTGAAGTGAAGTGGGGTTGCCAGGTTTCGTAGAGTACTTTACACTGTTGTCACGGTTATTTTTTTAAGATCACGAGTTAAAGCGTAACAGGTAGCATAGGTAATATAAATGAGTGACTGAGCAAACACCACTAATTAACAGATAGAATTCAGACTTTTTTTGTCAAGTTTGCATCTCATAATTCAGTTTTTTGTTGCTACTACAGAATAAAACAGGAAGGCTAATTCCAACTTTTTTTGGCAATTGTGACTTTTTTTTCGTAAAATTGCAAGTTTATATCTTAGAATTGTGAGAAAAAAGACAGATGTGTGAGATGTAAACTTGAGAAAATTGTGAGAAAACCTCAAAATTGTGTACTTTTTCCATTCCATACTTTTCCAACAGGCTTCCGTAGATAGTTATATTTTTGCAAACAATCACAAAGCCAAGATTTATAGGTATACAGTATATATATAGATATAAATAACACCACTTATTAGTTCCCCTAATATAACAATAACAGAGTAGCAGACTTTTTAGAACACAATTCCGTTCATATATACTGCTTATATATATTTACTGCTGTCAAACAATAAATTGCGATTAATTGCATCCAAACTAAACGTTTTTGTTTACATATACTAATAATTAACTAATAAAACTGTAATGTGTACTGTTTGTTTATTATGCATATATAAATACACACACATACAGTATATATTCTGAAAATATTTGCATGTATATAATATTTATAATATTATATTTTGTATAAAAACAGCTTGTTTTTCTTAAATATATACATGCATGTGTTTGTGCATGTACACACATATATTATGTAAACAAAACCCTATTTTGGATGTGATTAATCGTGATTAAGCACTAATATAGATACAGTATATATATATAAAACATTAATTAATTTCTCTAATCTTAAGCTCACAGGGTAGCAGACTCTTTATCATCAGAGATTTCAGTTTGACTCAAGCATTAAGAAAGGCTGTACAAACAGCAGTTCGATGCTCTTCAAATGCATCAGGAGCATGTTTGTTCTGGTAAAGTGAACATGTGTAATGTTTCCCCAAGATATAGGTGAAGGTGTGTCTTTATAAGTGCTGTTGTGTCAGGTGTGATCCGCTTCCATTCCTTCACCTTCTCCGGGTCTGTCCAGGCGACTCCATCTGAATTCGGCGCTCAGCTGCAACAGATTTGTGTGAGTTGTGGCAAGCGGCCAGAACAGCGTGCCAGACGCACTCACTAACCTCTTTTGAGGGATTTTAGGACAAAGAAACAAAGAAAGCCAATATACAATCACTTTGTGTTTGTGACTGTTTCCACAACAGATCCTACTCATTTCATAGAAAGCAAAGCCATTATTTGTCAGGGTTCGGGTCATTATAATGACTAACAAAAACTTAGTTTCTCGAAATCTGTTTTTTTCTCATGCATAGTCACCCAAAAGTACTTAATTTTGTTAGACAGATGCTAAATGTCAACAGGCATGCAGCATATGTTTTGAAGCACAAGCACACTTTTCTTTTTTGTTGGTGTTTGCCAGGGTTTTTGCCGATGCTCTGAATTGTGTTTCTTAACATCTTCACCTGGTTTATGGCATTTTTAAGTGTCCAAATGCATGTTAGGCTGACTGTTCACTATCCTGGAGGTTTTTATGATTGGAGCCCAACAGAAAACCAGAGCTGCAGCTGTCCAGAAGAGCAATGACAGTCATCTGTAATAATTGGATAACAGTGCTGTTTGCAGGGAAGGACGGTATCCTGTTTACATGAAGCCCGTTGCACAAGGCTGTTGTCCTGCAGCGCTCAGAAAACAGGAAGTTCTATAGGGCGCTACGCTCAGATAATCTGGTTTGCATTCCCGAACGAATTCATTGAGTAAGATATTGCTGCAGAACACAAAGAGAAACTGCAACTACAATGCCATTGTAGTGAAATCCTGTGCAAGTTCCTGCAGCCCATAGGATGATAAAATGATTACATAAACCCAAACTATAACTACATTAGTGTATTTGGACACTTAAAATGTAAGCATTTCATATCATGAGATAAAATCTATTGTCTTCCACTTGTTTTCTATTGTTTTTATATTTTGTATATTTTCATAATTCTGAGGAAAAAAATGTCAGAATTGTTATATAATTTTATTATTTTTTTTGCAGTTTTTAAGTCTCAAAATTCAGAATTTCTACTCTAAATTCTTAAAATTAATTTTATTTAATTTAATTTTAATTTTTTTTTATTTTAAAACAAAATAGGAAATTGCGACTTTTTTTGCCATTGTGAATTTATACCTTGCAATTCTGACTTTTTAAAATGCAAGTTTATATCAGAATTATCAGAAATGTCAAATTTGTTTAAAAAAAGAAAAGAAAAAGTTTTTCATATGACATTTTTGCAAACAATTGCAAAGCCAAGATATATATACTGATATGTAATCAGTACGTTTTTGCTGCTTATACATTTTTGGAACCTGTGATGCATTTTTCAGGATTCTATGATGAATAAAGAGTTAAAAAGAACACCATTTATTAAAAACAAGTATTTTCTAATAATATAGAAGTAAACTGGACTGTCCTGGTTTTAGTGCGAAAATGTAGGGATTTATTTTTTGTGATATTTAACATTTTACCTGAAGGGATTTAGTTTTGTTTTTATCAGATGTTCATTAAAACATGCATCTGCTGTTTTGTGTGTGTGTGTGTTATCTCATTTTATTTTGTAACTCTTGTATTATTCAAATCTATTTTTGTCATGAAGATGCAGAAATGAAAATCAAAAAAATGACCATTAACAATATAAGTCTTTACTATCCAAAGTAAAATCAAATAAAAAATGTACTAACTCCAAACTTTTCAACAATATATATTGTAAGAAAAGATTCTATTTAAAATAAATGCTGTTTTTCTTCCACTTTTTATTCATCAAAGAATCCAAAAATTATTAAGCAGCAAAAAAAAAAAAAATTCTTCAACATTGATGATCAGAAATGTTTGTTGAGCAGCAAATCAGTACATTATTATGATTTCTGAAGATCATGTGACACTGAAGACTGGAGTAATGATGCTGAAAACACAGCTGAACATCACAGAAATAAAATACATTTGACTATATATTCACATATTAAACAGCTATTTTAAAATACAATATTTCACAACTGTTATGTGGACATATTTTAAGAATGACAGAACTGTCCTAATAGTTTTTGGGACTGCCATCAATGTGGTTTTGCAAATGTAATCCTTTAAATAAAGGGTACAGGAGTTTGTTTCAGTCAGAAGCAGATTGAAGTAGATCTTGTTTAATCCTGCAGCTCATTTCCGTAGAACTGGACACCTTCTAATTCTGCCAAAATGCAGTTAAAAGCACTGGGGTTATATGATCATAGCGTGCACATGATCGTTAATGAAAGGCCTTTTTGTGCGAAGAGATCATTAAAACCAACAGATGGAGAGCGAACAGATTTGAAAGCAGGATGAAGGGCGGTTCAACTGTACAAATCATTTTCAAATGGTCAGTGAGGAGCTTCAGCAGAGCTGTCGTCCATTACAGAGACGTTTCAGTGCCATCTGTGGAGGACTCTCAGACGAAACGGTCAGCTTATACCAGGTTCTGTGCCTCGGCATTACAAATTCCAGCTGCGAATTCTGCTTGGAGGCCCTTTCCATGTGATTACTACTGTGAAAAGGTTTCTTGTCCCCTCAGAATATAACCACAGAGTCATTCTAATAGACATAATCACAGAGCGAGACTTTCCATAGTAAGGCCTGTACTTATTTAAACGACAGTGCTGGCGTCTGAATGAGCCGAACACACTTGAACTACAACGGGTGTGTTGAAGCAAATGACTAAATGACATCATTTCTTGTTAATTACCAGGAAAAACAGTCTGAAAATAGCCAGTAAATTATAATTGTATATACGGAGTCTGAAAGCACATTGTGAGATTCGAACCTGTTGCACATTTTTTTAAAGGAAGTCTCTTATTGCTCACAAAGATTGCATGCATTTGATTAAATACAGGGTAGTTTTATTTGATAAAATACACTAAAAATAAATACATAAATATGAAAATAGCTGTTTTCTATGTGAATGTGTTGTAAAATATTATTTCTGTTCCAGAAAGACTTTAGAATTTTTCTAAAAGAAGGCTTTACTATTCACAGAGGCTGTAATTATTAAAAATAAAATACAATCGAAACATGAAAAATAGTGAAATATTATTATTATTATTATTAAAAATAGCCTAAATAAATTTTCTATGTGAGTATGTGTTAAAATAATTTATTTTTGTGATCAAATTTGTATTTTCAGGTCACATGATCCTTCAGAAATCATAATAATATGCTGATTTGCTGCTCAAGAAACATTTCTGATTATTATCAGTGTTGAAAACAGTTGTGCTGCTCAATCTTTTTGTGGAAACTGATACATTTCATTTTTCAGGATTCACAGATGAATAATGTATTTATTAAAATAGGAATATTATAAATGTCACTTTTATGGAAGCCCGTTTCCGCCACATTACCTCAAACACATCGTTTTTCCTTTTTTGAAGCATAAACCCCATAAAATGATGTGAGCTACTGAGCTTCTAATGTTTCTCTATGGCGCTGACAGACCTACAGATGCTTTCCATGCAACTGATATTCGAACGCCATTGGCTCGTCTGCATTTGAGGGGCGGGGCTATAAAGTCACAATTCCAACATTTTTCTCAGAATTATGAGATTATACCTCGAAATTGCGAGTTTACAAGTCAGAATTGAGAGATTTAGTCGCACTTACGAGAAAAAAAGTCAGAATTGCATGATATATAGTCAGAATAGTGAGATAAAAAGTCGCAATAACCTTTTTTATTATTTGGCGGAAATGGGCTTCCATACACTTTTGATTAATGCATCAGTTCTAAATAAAAGTATGCATTTCTTAAAAACATACTGTCCTCAAACTTTTCAACATTACTGTATGTAAAGCAATATTTGAATTACAAGACCAATAAACAACACGGAGAATAGCGAGAGCTTGCATATTTATTCAACTACAGCTTAAGTTGCAAAATAACATGAACCCCTGTGCATCCTTATAAAGATGACAAGGCTAGACTTCATGTTTTGTACACCAATCATACACAGTTATTACAGAATAATTCAACATACTACAAGATATTCACTGGCTATTTACAACACAATTGGCATCTATCTAATCTATGAGAAGAAACCGCGAATCATTCAGATCAGAAACAAAAAAAGGAAGAGCAGAGAGCATGCGATCAATAAGCACTAAGGAAAGACTAGAGCAAGCTGGGAAGGTCCCCACTGTGTAGTGGACGAAATAAATGGAAGACTAAGAAACTAACGTGGGCTTTCCAGTCGGACTCTGAATTAGGATTCGTAAAAGTATGTGAACTGGAAGCAAAGACAAAACTGCAAATACCGAGTTGACGATACCGTGCTACTTAAATGAATAAATACACTGCTCAAAAAAATAAAGGGAACACTTAAACAACACAATGTAACTCCAAGTCAATCACACTTCTGTGA
>JAUCMR010000090.1:237502-249160 GCA_032357425.1 Enteromius argenteus
ATGCCCAGGTGTTGTAGGGAGGTCATACAGGCACGTGGAGGCCACACACACTACTGAGCCTCATTTTGACTTTTTTTTTAAGGACATTACACTAAAGTTGGATCAGCCTGTAGGGTGTTTTTCCACTTCAATTTTGAGTGTGACTCCAAATCCAGACCTCCATGGGGTAATAAATTTGATTTCCATTGATCATTTTTGTGTGATTTTGTTGTCAGCACTTTCGACTATGTAAAGAAAGTATTTAATTAGAATATTTCACTCATTCAGATCTAGGATGTGTTATTTTAGTGTTCCCTTTATTTTTTTGAGCAGTGTATAAAGATTTTTGGTTCTCATCCTAAAACCCAGAAAAAGTAGTGTACAAAACCAGCCGCTAAATGTGTCCAAAAGACCGTTGGTTTTGCTGCTACATGTTTTGCCTTTGAAAATACATCGTGTGCTGAACAGATGAGCATTTTTGTCATTGTTAGACTGGTGTAGGATGATAAATCTGACCTGTATATGTACACTATATAGACCTCCGTCAGCCTGGGACTGTGCACAGCAAACTACAACAGCGACCGCATCCTTCGTGCTTCGCACTGATGTCTATTTTAATGTGTCCTTGATGTATTAGAAGTTGGCTGCTAAAACAAAAACATGAAACCCGTCCTGTAAGTATGAGTTTGCTATTGCCAGAAGTGACTATAGTGCCAGGAACTGTAACTACTCCTCAAATTAAACCTTTACAGGGTTAATAGTGTTAAGAATTGCAGTTTTGTGATTGATCCGACCATCTAGTTTCCGAATTTTGCAAATAATCACCTTTCCAGTGAAAAAAAAGAAACAAAACGCCAACTCTTCGGCATGTCTGTTTTTCTGTCCAATGAGAAAGCCACACAGAAACAACAAGGGGGAGTAAAGTCGATCCGATCCGAGTTACAACAACCAGACAACAAAGAACCAACACCTCTTCCAAACATGAAAATATAAAATAAACCCATCTGAGCTTCCTTACCAAGGAGCAGATTAAAGTCCAAAATAGCACCATTCATCAGTGTCTCAAATCCGTGGCAGCATCTCAATCACTTACCACAAGGAAACAATGCGTCTCTACAGCTATTTCTATATCACAACGTACATGATTACACTTTAATATACCGGCAAAGCAACAAAAAAAAGTTCAAAAGCAAAACTTAACAAGCAAATTCTAAAAAAAATGAAACAAAAAAGATGAACTCTGTAGCTTTTTTTAGTAACTGCATGAGAAGAAGTGGGGACTCTTAGCCTTAGTAAATACTGTAAGGTGTGAGTACTGACTGACGTTGACGAGGTTTAGTGATGAAGACGTATGGATGCATCTGAGAGGGACGTCAAAGTGCTTCTGTGAATGATAGTGATAGACTCGATAAATTTGGCGATGTTGTCAAAATGGCCACGGGATAGTGGAAGTGCTAGTTTTTTAATTTCAAATACTTTTTAAGTAGATAAAAGTTGCAAAAAATCTAAAACGTTTGGCAATTCTGTACACAAGTGCGTTGCATCGCTTCAGTGCAACTGAACAGTTTCAAAAATGACCTTACGGAACAAATTCTAGACGATTAAATAATTAAGAGCAGCGCATAACCCGAAAACAAAAATCATATTCACTTTCCATGACTTTTATACAATTCTATACACTTTCATCAGCTACACTTTTAGGATTCACTGATATCTGACCATGCACTGTTAAGAAATAAGTATTTAAGTTCCGAATAAAACGAATATGTTTGGCAAGTATATACTGTTTCGGTCTTTCAACTTAAAAAAAAAAAAAAAGACAATAAATGCAATGTGTTACTTCCCTATCTTTGTAATTACTTAAGAAATTTACTTCCAATTTTTAAGTGAAAATTGTTTCTACTCCATTTTTTGGAGAAATTCATTTCAAGTAAATACACCAATTTCTTGGGTGAAATTTATTTAATTTCTAAATGAAATTTGTTGTATACATTTTTTTTAATAAAATGTTGAAAACTTATTTCTACACCAATTAGGTTTTTTTGTGTGTGTGTGTGTGTGTGTGTGTGTGTGTTCAATATAAGTGTTAAAATAGTTTCGACACCAATTCTGATTGTCCATGTGGGAACCCTGATGTTGATATCAGGCTTTAAAAACACATATTGATCTCTAGCGCTTGTCATATTGCATGTGGATACAGAACACAGTTAACATTTCTCGGTGGGTTTGTTCACAGGAATTCACAGAGGTATGAAAGAGTCCTGCCGTGTAAAGTAGAAGTGGACAAGTGGAAGACGTGCTGCTGCCGCCGGGCCCCCGTGGGCCCTTGTGGAGTTTGCAAACACAGACATGTGGGTCTTTAGTGAAGCTCCAGTCTGTCAGGTCTGTCTTGAGGTGCTGAGTGTCTTTACTGCCGCCCCCTCCGAAGAGCATATCATCAAGGCTTAGAGTCCCAGGTTTTTCTAAAATGTTATTAATCACATAGATGGGGAAATAGCCCCAGCGTCATAATTCATCTGTACCGCACGCCATAACCATAAAAAATAAGGATATACATGATTTAGGAAATAAAAAAGAATATACATGGGGATACAATTTCCCCAGAGGGCCGTTCTCTATCCTGCATCAGACAGATGGAATGTCGATCTTTCGTGGTCGTTCCTCTCCGCGCCACCAGGTTCAGGAACACAGCCGTCAGCGCTGAGGAAGTTAACGCACAATAGAGGGAAATCACTGAGCGCTCGGGACGCTGGAATATCATCAGAACACTGTGACTTGACCTACCTAATGGGATCCCCCATTGCTCCTGTTGGTGTCATTTTGAAGAAGCAACCTGCAGGAGAAATGGACATTTTTTTAATATTAACATTACTCTTTCATCACTTCAATTCACACGGGTCCCGAACAGCATATTGGTCTGATTGAACTAAAAGAGCTTGCACCCAAAATAAAGACCCTTTACTAATATTAATGGACTATTTTTCCTATTTGTTTTACACCCGATAATGTAAAAATGTCCCAGCGCTATGACACAAAAACAATAGAACACTTTACAAACGAGGCATCTGTTGATCCAGTGGAGACATAATTACTGATTATCATGACTTAGTTTTTTTACACAGTGCCTTGCGTAGCACCACATAAACATAACACCGTGTCTGCATTCGTGACAAAACAACAAACAACAAGCACTACCCTTCACTGCTCAAAACTCATGTTTGAATAGTAAGTAGCAGATTCTTTAAATAATAACACATACATACAGGCTGTGAGTCAGAAGCACCAGACGGTCCTTGCAAAGTTGGAATTGCTCCACTTTATAGCCTCTGTGCACAGCCAGCAATTGACAGGCTACTCAGGTTCAGGAATCAGTCCTCCATAAAATGCACTGAACACATCTGAATATTTGGGTTGAACTGTTTACCACTGATTTCTAGTTGTGTCCTTTTTTGGACGACAAACAAAGTAGTTTCATTTTCACTATTAAATAGCATCTCCAGAACATGGCGCCGGCAACAACACTACAGCAAGAATAACAGTTCCGCCTTCTTTCTTTGCGTAAACATTTAGCCGGTGTTATACAAATCTTCCCACACAGTGATGTAGAGATGTGGGTCGATGCTATTTCTTTGGGTTTAAGTGTTTGAAACTTTAGGGATCTTATCTATGCACAAACAACTTGTAACTAGTGGTCAAGCGATGTATCGGCTGATATTTGGCATTTTTCAAATATCAGCATCGGCTGATAAATTTTTATTTTTGGCCGATATGTTAAATGCGAGACTTTTATTTTGACGGCGCTGATAAAGGAAGCGCCTGAGTGATCATGTTCTCCCTCTTGTTCGTCAATGTCATTCAGTTCTGTCTAATACAGATAGAAGTCTATCTAATAATCAGAACAGCTAAACAAATACATTTGAATATACAAATAAGTATTATAATGATTGCTGTAATTTTATTAGTAATAGAAAAGCAAACATTACAATGCTTTCTCGCTTGCCGTCAGCATTCAGCAAATATGCATTTATTCCATTTAAACAAATCTTTGAAAGACTAATGAACATTTAAATTCGCAAAACTTGCAGACTTGCATGTCCGTGTGAATTAAATGTTGACAGGAGCAGAGTTAAGCTTCACTAGACTTGCGCGAACTAACCTTAAACTCATATTTTCAAATTATGCTGCGCTTCATGCATTTGCCCACTGCCCTATTCATGTTATCTTCACTGTGTGCTGTAATATGTGTGTTACTTTGGCTTTATTTGAAAAATATCATTTTCAAAACACACAAACTACCCAGAATACTGAGTGCCTTGTTGGTTGCCCTGAGCAGCCCAACTAATCGATAACGCCATTCGTTGACAATGAATTTCATTAGCGATAATTATCGATTAGTTGTTGCAGCCCTAGTTTATTTTGCACATTTATATGCATTTCAGGAACCACACTCCAGTAGTTTGAGTTTTATCTCTCAGATAGGTCCTTCAAGGTACACAGCATCTAGCTACTGGGGTACCTCAGGGCTCGGTTCTTGGACCATGTCTCTTCTCTGTCTATATGACATCACTAGGTCCTTCAGAAACATGGCATTTCGTATCACTGCTATGCTGATGACACTCAACTCTACCTGAGTTCTTTGCTGGAATGAGGACAATCACCTTCAACTCAACCTTGCCAAGACAGAACGGTTTGTGGTTCCATCAAACCCATCACTTCATCACAATTTCACCATTTCACATCAACCATAACTCATTCAAAAACAGCCAGAAACCTTTGATGTTTCACTTTCTCAGAGCACACTGCTAAAACTGGTCCTGCAGATTTGCTTTATCCCATATCAGGAAGATCAGGCCCTTTCTTGTCAGCCAGTTCTATCAAACCTTTATAATTTATCCAAAATGCAGCAACAAGATACATTTTTAATGAGCCAATAAGAATGCATGTCACACCTCTGTTTATCAATTTGCTCCCTTTATTTTATCTATTGCTTTTTACTTATTATATGATTAACTGAAACAAAAAAGGTATTTTTTTTTATTCTTTTTGTTTTATTTATTATATAACTTAAAACTTCCTTGCTACAGGTACTACGTTAAGCTATCTGAGACTTATAGCACTTGCTATAAATGCCTTTATGCATTTGCTTCTTACAAGCTCGCAGCTTTTGGCTTCACAAGATGTTAACTGATGGACTGGAGTGGTGTGGATTATTGTGATGTTTAAATCAGCTGTCCTTCTGACGGCACCCATTCACTGCAGAGCATCCATTACTAAGCAAGTGATGCTACATTTCTCCAAATCTGATGAAGAAACAAACTCATCTACATCTCGGATGGCCTCAAATGTTCATTTTTTGGGTGAACTATTGCTTTAACAACCACATAGCTCACAGTATGTCTATACGTCCATTTGGAGAAAGTAAGGAGTATGGAGAAAGTGAATGGAGTTTTCTGTTGCACACCATTACAAAAATATCACATTTCTGAAATGCATGCATAACACTTCATAAATTAAAGGTCGTAATCTCTGCTCTGAAGCAACAGTCATCCTCCCACATTCCTGCTGAGTCAGACTTCAGACGATGACAAAATCTATCTGATACACTCGGTGCAAGCCTGCAACATGCACGGTCAAAGACAAATGCGGGCAGCATATGCATTTCTTTTCTTAAGCAAACACACATGCTCGCATGCGCCGGCCAGGCACCTGCCTCCCATTCCACTTCCCCGACTGCAGCTTGGAGCGTTTCCAAATCCAGTCAAACGAGGTCACATTTTCCCCCGCCTCAGCCCGCCATACTGAGCGCGCATGAACCCGATGAACCCAACCGACTGCTGCAGAACAGACTGATTGTGGAAACACGCCCCTGCTGACCCCGTTCCAGCTTACCACATTCTACACCCTATTTTCACCATGCAATAACGAGCAATTTTTCAGCAAAAAAAGAGGAACCCTTAATATTAACCATAACTGCATGCATACCAATTTCATGCAAAAAAAGAAGAGGTTTGTGATCAAATGACTGCAGTGCCACTTTAATCATTTCACATGCCCTTTATGCATGCAGAAGCATTTTAAAATGCACACTGCTGAAGTATAAACGCAAAGGAGACACGTCTCCATCGATGCCCGTATGCATGACTTCATCTTTGTGTCTAAATTTAGGACTGTGCCATGCATGCAACTGCTCTGGAGCTCCCGAGACAGTACCGATCTATCACAGATACGTGGTATTCCTGCTCCGAGGACACGGCATTCTGCTGAATGAGGTGAAAATGGTGGAAAAAAAAAAAAAAAAAAAAGACACCTCGTCCTAACATGAGCCGATAAATGAGTCTGGCATCGAGAGGCTTCAAATGCAATGGTTTTTCCAAACTCATCGGGTGTGCTGATGATACTGAGAAACACTTGAACCCCACGCTTTAGTTCAAATGCAAGTTTCCTACAGTCACATCAGTAACCCAGATAATGCTTTAGTAAAGCTGGGCTTGTGTGTATGTGTGTGTGTGTGTGTGTGTGTGTGTGTGTAGGTGGCAGACTGGGGGGAATACAGTCAGTCTGTGTCTGGGTACAAATAGTACATTCAGTTCTTGCAGTGGGATGCTGTTCTTTTACTGTTTTTAGCACGTTTCTATCGTTTATTAATCCGAATCTAGTATAGACTTCTCTGCTCAGCAGCAGACAGAACAAAGGAGGCGCTGACATATCAGCTCATCTACAGAGGCACTTTCGTTATTCCTGTTTTTCGATTGTATTCCCGACTTTTGTGAGCTGGATACAGGTTTAAAATTACGAAAAACACAATTCGTGCATTCTCTTGAAATCGCGCAGTTTTAGAAGAATAGCTAAGTGTCGATTTAACTGATGTTTTTAACTTTTGGCGAATGTGTGAAGGTTTACTTACGGATAAAGTCGTTGTTCTTGTCCTTTGCTGTAAAGTTGCTGTTGGTAAAGGCGTTGTTGGATGAAAGCGGACCCGAGCAGCAGCCTTGCGGGGTTTGGACACCCCATACAAGGCTGCGGGACTGGGGCGTTAGGATCTCAGCCGCTTCCACTGGCTGACTGCATGTAATTCAACAGAGAGCTAATTTTGACCGCGCTGGACTGGGGCCAAGCCCCCCATTCCGGCTCTGCAGTGCAGTTCGGTTCAGACGAACCGACGATTACCCGACGGTGGGCGGGATCTGCGAGTCTCCGCCCACTGTGCGTGCGGCGCGGCGCCATTGGACGGTTAAAGTATGGCAGGCCATGTTAACATTCAGGGCTCATTCACACGAAGCCAGGGCATTTACCATCCAATCTTTTTTTCCCGCGTCCTTCCTTCAACACAATGTCATTTTAACGAAATATATGCATACTGGGGGTGTGGTTCCACACTGGTTTCACGATTCAATTCTATAGCGATTATTATGTCGATAATTCGATTAAATTTGATATCATAATTCACCACAATTATATAAAATATATTTTGTGCATTTTTATTAAGTTATGTAAACAGGCTACTTTTTAAAATAATTACAGTAATATATTAAATATATAATTATGTAATTATTGTTAAGAATTAAAGTACATATAGCTTCAAAACATAGCAAATATATATTATATATTTTATATTCAAATATATATTATACTTGTTCTTTAAAAATTCTCATCTTAATCTTTATCTTAACTTTAAGATTGTGTTTCTGATTAAATAAGTCATAATTTGTCATGAAATCACAAATACGTTTTGATTCAAAGGTCAAAAGCTGAATAAAAATCACAAACATGACCTTTGTAAATTAAATAATTGTATAGCCTACATACACATACATTCATTAATATGTAATATATTTTTTAAACAGATTATGAAAACCTAATTACAAGCTCTAAGAGTTGCAGAATTTTGCATTTTTTTAATTTTTTTGCTTTAACATTTTTACACTTACAAATGTTAAGTCTATAAATAAAATATTATGGTTACCACTTCATCTTTGTTTATAATCTCTGCACAGGAGAGACTTGGTGTTGTTTCCAAACAAAAGGCTGTCCAAGTGGCCCAGAAACCATAGCGGCGCACCTGGATACAGCTAACAAAATAGCTACTACTAGCTTGAAAATAAATTCCAGTACATTTTAAGGATTAAATATTATAATGGCTTGCCATAATCTGATGAGACACGTTCCAATTTTCAGTGTGTTTTGTGCATATTGTTTAGAACTTTTTAAATTCTCTGAAGTACAGTCTACAATGAAGTACAATTTTAAAATTAAATCCTCTGTGTGTAAATTCTATAAAATATTATTTAAAAATCTTAACGAACGCACATTCATGTGATTGGTCAGTCTTAACCATCGAGGTGAAATGTAACAGATAGCACCTGACCCTGTTTCTTCAACAGTGGATTTACATCTAAATAATATTTAGATTAAATGTAATAAATGTTATTTAAAAACAAACAGTGACGAGTTAAACTGTGAGCATTAACTGTCAAACACACCCTAACTGAAAATGCACTGTCCATATTTAAGCCCCGCCCATATGCCGTTGGAAAACGTCGTGCTATCCAATGAGAGCCCAGCAATGCACATGAGTTTGAAATCGATTGGCTGAGGCCTGAAAAATGCGTTTTTATTTTTTTTTAAATAAAGCATTATTCATTAAATAACAGATGTATTTCCATGAACATCTAAAAGCCAGAGTGTCATATTTCTCTTTATGCTGAAGTATGAGAGGACGTCTTTATTTTTTTTCAGTCGTTTATTATCACAGTACATGGATTTAAGTGAAAACAAATAGTCACAGATGAAATTAGGTACATATATATTTTAAATTAATTATTTAGCAGAAGCTTTTATCCAAGGTAAATTAAATAGCATCCTTAATACTTACTTGAGGCTGCTAACGAAGCACTTCTGTATGTGGATTGAATAAGCCAACATACTGCAAACAAGTAGTAAAACACTGTGCAGTAATAATGTGAAACTGCGCTGTACTAGGAAGCAATATCAGTTTGATATCATGAAATAAAACGCTTTTCCAATACAATCGAAATTAAATGTTCATTTTTCTTCAAGAGCTTCAAGAGCGTGTGCGCGTGTGCGCGTGCTTGTGACATCTAGCTAAAATGAAAGACTATAGAAATCTCTCCTTAAAGTTACAGTACAGTCTCTTTCCCTCACTGCCCAATAGGGGGCGCCCTATGACAGTGTAATTGTGAACCTAGCCCACAAAACCAGTCACAAGGGTCTGAATAAACTGAAGCTGAATAAACAAGATGGTTGGAATTTAACAGTGAAAGACAAAAAATGCTACAGTGTAAAACTGTATTGGTGTTTGACACTGTGCACCTTCTATATATGTATTTAATAGCTGCTTGTGATGGGTTTTGATGTGATTTCAGTACTGTTGATATATTAACATTATATCAGTTAATCAAATTATGGTATTTAAATGTAAATTTAAGTTAAAACTGGAAAACCTAGAAAAATAAATAGATTAAAAAAAAACTGTAAAATCTAAGATGTTGCTACCGTGTTTTTACAGCAAAATTCTGGCAACCACAGCTGCCGCTTTTTTACCATAAATCTTACAGATTTTTTTTTACAGTATATGTAATTTCACTGTAGAAATACATTTATGGTTTTTGGAGGTAAAAATGATGAATTACCACATAATTTACAGTAAAGGCTCATTTTCAGAAATATATGCAGGGTTGCCACGTCTGTTGTTTTCCCGCAAGGTTACTTTTACACTGTTGCCAATCTGGCAACCCTGGATATGTGATTATTTTCTTTAAAAAAAAAATGTTATTTACTTATTTATTTGAATTATTATCTCTTTGTTTGGATACTTTTAAATAAGTTTTAAATAAAAAAAAAAAAGCTTTTTTTTTTAATTGATTTTAATTTCAAATATTTTTCTTTATTTTGACCCCCCTGGCTTATATATAGTAACAATATCGATGTCATAGAAGAACCTTTCTTGTCTAAATAGTTCCATAAAGATGCTTTAACATCTGAAGAACCTTTTTCTTTTAGTGTACTTTAACTGTAAAATTTTCACAAAAGCTTCTTTGTGGTGAAAGAAGGTTCATCAGATTATCAAAAGGTAAGAAAGAGATGCTTCTTCAAAGAACCTGACTCCTTTGATTCCAAAAATGGTTCTTCTATGGCATCGCTGTAAAGAACCTTTTAAAGCTCTTCTACTTTTAAGAGTGTATTGTCAATATAAGTCCAACAAATGAACACTGCCCACATATATGAAGCAATTAGACTAACTCAACCCAAACTGAAAAACACTGTCCTTAAACCAGCCCCATAACCTAGTGACCCATAGATTGACTCCTAAATCAGTCAGATACTGGATCTCGGGGGTCAGCATCTTCTTGCAGAGCTCTTCATACTGTGGCTCGATGTCGCTCCTCAGGTTGTATCCTAGTATGGAAGCTTTCCCGACAGGCTGCCAGGGCTTCATGT
This sequence comes from Enteromius argenteus, assembly GCA_032357425.1. Classification (NCBI taxonomy): domain Eukaryota; kingdom Metazoa; phylum Chordata; class Actinopteri; order Cypriniformes; family Cyprinidae; genus Enteromius; species Enteromius argenteus. The sequence goes on from JAUCMR010000090.1 coordinate 247,940, forward strand.
GTCCATCCGTGATATCCGCTGCCTTCACCGCTCCTCCACCTTCAATACAGATGTCCTCCATTTCTGCGTTTCTCATGCGCAGCTCCATCACCTGCTGCTCCATTCGGCTGCGTCCGTAGTTCTCCACGAGCGCCCAGAAAGTGTCGTTAAAATGGCGATAAAGCCGCCAGTCGGCTCCGTTCCATTCCCGAGCTCGAGTCCTCAGTTCAGGGCTCATGGGAGACACAGACGAGACATTTCGAGCGTTGAGTTTAAAAAACAGCAAGTCGTCCATCTCCCAGCACAGAGCGTCTTTGAGCAGAATGAGCGACTCCTCGAAGTGATCTGAAATTAAAACCAGCCGAAAGCGCTTTTCGATGTACTCTATGCTTTCTTGGACTCTCACGTCATCCGCTTCCAAGTTGTTCTCGAAGCCGAAGTCGAAAAGCTGTAGATTCTTGAGGTAAAATGCGTTGATTCCCTGTGGGTTGAAGTAGCGGTTTGGTTCATTGAGAAACTCCTCCAATTGGTTTCCTCCAGGGATTCTCCACGTTTGAGGCACGTAGGCTTTGTAGTAGTGAAACGAAGACTCGAAGAGCTCTGCCGGATCTCGCAGGATGGTGAAGAAGAAGGCATCCGCCGGGAGCAGCTTCTCCACTTCGGGAGCATTGAATCGCATGTGGTTGCACACGATGTTATAGCACAGGCCCGGCCGGTAGCTCTTCACTTGGGTTCGGAAGAAGCTCGACGGGTAGAAGAAGTCGTTACGGCTGTCTGGGAGAGCGAACCTCAGCTGGTGCTTTTCTCCGAAGCGTAGGAGAACATTCATAAGAGTGCTGCTGGCCGTCTTGTGGGTCTTCATGAACATCAGGTTGACTTTAGGCATGCATGTCGCGTCTGCTTTGAGAGTTCGCTGTGAATTGTTGCGCACTTTTACGTTTGTTGCACAAGGGGCCAGAGAAACGCTGAAAAGACAGAAATAAACAGTGTCACAATCACTGAGGTTGTTGATTTGATCCATTTTGAAGACTTCGAAGTACATGCACTCTTAAAAATAAAGTTTTTTCTTTCTCTTTGGAGTGTTACGAGCTGTTAGTGCATAGATAAGATCCCTGAAGTTACAAAGATTAAAGTTTCAAAACCAAAGAGATATTCTTTATAAAAGTTATGACTTGTCCACACCCCCCTAAAACGACTCGTTTAAACACGCCTCCACTTTTCTACGTCACAGAGTGGGTTTAT
>JAUCMR010000090.1:260499-271738 GCA_032357425.1 Enteromius argenteus
TCATTTTGAAATGCAAAATGTGTGTAAAGCAGAAAATGTGTTTAGACTTTTGGAGACTTGAGAAGAAGTTTTGCTCTAAGTAAATAATTAAATAATTGTGCTGTGCATGTCGTTTTAGTGTGTTAGCAATTGGAAAAAACTGTAATGTAGTTAACAAATATAAGATTTTCACGTGTTCATGAATTGTCTATAGCAGCTAATGTTTTTTAATTGTGTTGGGCTCTCAATATTTATTGAGTTGTTAGTGCAGTAGCGTATATTTAATTCATAAGATTTTTTGGAGACTTTGTCTTGTCTGAGCCGTTTGTCCACATCAAATGTAACTGTTTCGATCTTTTAATTTCAAGGATTGGTAACAAATGGAAAGCATAATCACAGCTTATTAAAAGCATGGGTGTAAATGTATGAGAAGGCCATTTCAGGCTAATTGGCACAAAATCATTTTAATTAGTCCATTAGTTTAATTGTTCCATTAGTGTGATACACCAATTTATTCTGATTTGATGCTCCAGATGTAATTAGGTTCCAATAATATTGGCTATTGTGATTAGACGTCAATCATTTGTTAGACCAATCAGCGCTCGCCAATGACTGAGAGGGCCAATCAATTCAAAGAGGGTGTGGCTTTACTGCTTACAAAATTTCAGCTTTAACCGTCAAAGACATATTTCTGGTCAAAGAAAGCAAGGTAGGATTTGATAGCAGGATTGATTCTGATTGGTTGTTAATGTTTCTATCGTTAATCAGCTGGAAAATGATTCCAACACTATGCACTCTGTGCCTTTATGGTTATTGTTGTGGTGTGGACGCTGCTATTCTTTAACATTGAGAATATTTTGCGTTATACTTTTGCAAAAACTCTGGATGTTTTGTTCGGCCCTGCTCATATCATCCCATAAAACACACAAGTTCTGCAAATAAATCAAATAAAACATAACACTGAGACTTGGTGGTATTATTAGATGACTTGTTAATTGCATTTAATCGATTACTATATCAAAAAACAATTAGTATTGGTTTGTAAAAGGTCTTTTATGCACATTTGAGTTGTTTTTGTTGCATTTACAGTGTTTGGTTCACTTGATTCAAAGACTTGAAAGGCTTCGTTAAGGCCTTGAGACACTTTGTGGAAGAAACAAAACAATTGTTCTTAATGTTGGCTTGTAATGAAAAATAATAAAAGTAAACAAATCACCCACTCAGACATTGTTCTACATAAACCTATTCTGAGAAAAGCTGAAAACTATGGAAGCTTGATTCGGACGCAATATATATAAGAAATGTAATTGCAACCTTTTTTTTCCCTCCAAACCAATTCAGAGCAAAGAGTCTGCTCTTTGAGAGAAGATAAACTGGTAATACTGGAAAAAGGTTTAGTTATTAGATTCAAACTCAGAATTACAAGAAAAAAAATGTCATTGTAAGATGCAAAAAACTCAGAAGGGTAAAAATGAATTGTGAGAGATATTCTTGAAATTGAGAGAAAAGGCATAATTCTAAGAAGAAATTAGGAGTACCTTTTATTTTCTTGTGTAAAAATATATGCATAGATGTAGACTGAGTTCAGAAAAAAATACATAATTGTCCAAAAATTTCAATTACCTTTTTTAACAATAAGAAAAAAGTCCAAATATAAGATATGAATGACAAGGAACAAACCAAAATAAAATAAAAATATTAAATTGTGAGATATAAACTGAGATATAAAATTCTGATGGAAAAGAGTCAGAATTGTGAGGTAGTCACATTTACCCATTTATATTCTCTGGTGAAAAAAATAGTAAAAATTAACTAAATTTAAAAAAAAAAACTGAAAAAAAGTCAAGAGTTGTAAGGAAGATAATTGAAAGGAAGATAAATACAAAAATCTGAGTGTTGAGAGATAAACTTACAATTGCGAAAAGAAAAAATAAATAAGGAAACAAAGTTGCGATCATCTTTTTAATTTTTGTTCACTTCATTACAGAAACAAGCTTCCGTAGAAAACAGCTGCACCTGGCAACCCAAACACAATGCACGCATGCGCAAGACATTCCCTGCATGTTTAGAAAGCTGACAGCTCAAACATGCCCCTCTCTAATAACGACCCCTTAACAGGCAAAGCACTGCATGTACAGTTTTCAATAGTAAGTGTCCATCGAAGGGTCATCGATGCGTCCAACACACCTGCCCTAGTCCATATAAAACCAAAGCAAGCCATCAGCTGTCCGCTTTCTCTCTGTTTGGGCCCATGAACTCCACACCTTCTATAGGGATGTCCTTCTCCTTGATGGCTTTCTGTAAATAAACACGAGAGCGTCAGTGATTGACAGCAGACTGTATAGACCCTAAACTGCTGCTGCCTAGGTAGGCGGCTCACTAGATGTTGAGACACAGCCATACGCGTTTACTCCTCCGAGGGATGATTTACATACTTATAGCGTTCGTATGCGTGTATATAGATATATGCAGTGCCTTACCTTAACACACGTGTGGTATTTGTTAAATAAGTCGCTGCACGGATCCGCGCTCCGGTCTCCCTTCAGGAACTTCTCGGCGAACCAGCGGTTAAAGCACTGGTCATATTCACGCTTGAGCTCCGTGCAGCCCTCGCCGACGCTGTTCATCTTCACACCGCGGCTTGGCGCTTCAGTGTCGTGCTCTGTCCGCGGAGAGCTCACCGTTTATTCCGTGATCTCGCTTGATTTCGCTGATGTCACGTGGTTCCGCGTGGCGCACCATGATCACGTCAGCAACGCGCGTTTAAAAGTCCCAAGGACAAAACGGGGCTCGGTGGAAATAAAATAATGAAATGAATAGAAACAGGACCATTTCCTTCGTCGTAATAATAACAAAATAGCTAATAAAAAAAAATGCTGGAAATTTTTACTGTTGGGAAAAATTAGTTTTAGACTATTCTGTGTCAACCAAATTAATAATAATAATAATAGAAAAGTGTTGAAAGTCAACATTTACAGAAAACCATTTCTTGCTTCAAAAAAGAAAATTAAATTTAAGTAAATAAATAGTTAAAAATAAAAATATTAATAAAATATAAATGTGCCGAAGGCGCCCCAACCCCCCAATAAATAAATAAATAAAAATAAATAAATGAATGGATGATGATTATTATTATTATTAATTATATAACTATTAGTTTATTATTATTATTATTATTATTATTATTAATTATAACTATATTATTATTATTGTTTTTATTATTATTTAATAAGTAGTCAGTATTTACTGAAGTTGAACCATTTCATTCTTCACAATAATAAATAAAATACATAAATAAACAGTTAATAAAAACTAGAAGATGTTAATGAAGGACAATATTTACTAAAGCAGAGGCATTTCAACGGTATAATAAATAGTTAAATTAAAATATAGAGGTGCTGAAAATCAGTATTTACTGATGGCTAGAGTGTTGATTATTTTATATCTGATTTGTCATCTTAAAAATATATATTTGTTTGCATAAAAAAAGTAAAAGCGTTTAATTCTTCACAAAACGGCACACAAAATATTAAGAAATGCATAAGACTCCTCATGTTAATGCACATTTTTATGTTAAAATGTTAATAATGTGGTCTTATCATGCTGTTATATGTTATGCATAAAAGTTTAATTAGTCTCATATTTAGAATTTCATTATAGGTTAATTATTAAATAGATATATTATTAATATTTTATATATGCACTCACTTTCCCACCGTTTAAAGCACAATTCAGCGGAAAAACAGTCAACACATACATTTATTAAATATTATAATACAGATTATATTATATGCAGCACGCAGTTTTGACAATATTCTATGTAGTTTCACAGAGTACAATAAAAATATATAGGTTTCCAATACATTTTCAACAAATCTTTAGTGTCTGTCGTTGTCAGTAGAGGCTGTGAGCCGAATACATCGATTTTTACAATTCACACGTCCAACATTTGTAGATATTGTTATATTATGAGCTACATACAGCGGCATTCTGTGTAAGCTAATGTTACAGGGCATAAACAGCGATACATATGGCAGATATGACGGGGAGTTAGTGTCAATAACACTGGCACTTCAGCCGATCGCTCTCCATTACAGCAGGTCACTACAATCACATCAGATCCAACGAGTGCTTAAAGTTTGGAACACCTTACAAAAGTTTGGCTGCTGGTAGAAGAGCACATCTGCGCACACACACACACACTTACACATGTCTATATGGCAGATATCAGATATACGTGAACATCAGCACACACATCCCTGAACAGAGAAACTTAAGGCAAAAAGATCAATACGAATGAAACTCTGTCTGGTGATCGATTGTTTTTACAGTAAAGTAGCTTCACTGAGTGAGGTACGTCATTGTGTAGCAGCTCAACAGATTATCTGAGTGATGAAAACATGACGGGAATCAGTCAATGAGCCTCACATTTCACTCCACAATCAAAAGGAAGGAAATTCAGCCTATTTTTAAGACCATTTCATGACATTCTAACTAAAATCTATTTTTCATTCAATCTAATGTGACATTTACATTTATGCAAACATGCAAAATTCTGAATAGTCCTAAAAATAGAATGCAAATATTTCCTACTTTTCCATTGTATTTAAAAGTGAAATATGAGGAAAAAGCAAATTGAGCCTATTTTTAAGACCATTTCTTGACAAATAAGCACAATTTATCACCAAATAAATAAAATGTTCATTACTGTAATGAGGCAATATACTTTATGCACACACATCTTTTTTTTTCTCATTTAGATTAAACAAAAAATATTACAATAATGATTTACAAAAATTTAGCAAACATGCAAAAATATTACTGGTCTTAAAAATAGAATGCAAATTTATTTTAGAATATTTTTTACTTATTTTACAAATCAAATACAAGGGGAAAAAAGACAAATGCCTACTTTTTAGGACCATTTCGAGCCATTAAGACCATATATATTATATACACACGCATCACGGTAGTATTTATTGTACATCCTTTAATTTATTTAAATAAATACAAATGTAAAAAGCATTACAATTATGATTTACTAAGTTTTCACAAATATTCAGACATGTTAATGGCTCGAAATGATAAGTAAAGATTTTTTCCTTTGAATTTGAAGGTGAAATATGAGGCAAGACTGAAAATGACAAAAAATCACTTTCTTCCTTGATGCAAACCATGGTGCCGTCTCTTTTTCTGTGCAAACATCATGAAGTGACGTGTGAAGTACGCTAAACATCTGCATTAATGATTATGTCTTAATTTTCACACATTTAAAAAATAAATAAATATACAGCATTATTTTTAATACTTTGTGCTTTTAGAAAATCTGTCTTAGAAAGGGTGCACGCCATCCCTGCCATTCATAGATCATCTTTATATATTTAATTGCCATTTGTTTACATCCACGACCTCGTATAAAACTATCCTACATTTTTTTTTACTATAATATCTCTTCATTTCTTATATATTCTCAGTCATAATTACTCCTGCAGACCCCACGAAATCAAAATCAGTTTAGTTTTGAGTCCATAACTAAATAAGCGTTATGTATTTTTGGCCGGTAAGATGAGCGATTTGTCCCGCCCCCAACGTCCTATTTCAATATGCATTCACTATAAATTAATCTCAAATATAATAATGTTAAGTCTGGGCAGATGACAATAACACTAGTTTGGCATTTACTTGAGCTGAGGGTTTGTTTAATGACACTGAGCATCTTCAGATTGGTAATGGAAGTGACTTCACTTGTTCTCAATCAGGATCTGGACCTTGTGCACCAGCTCTCGAGCCATGACCAGCAGCTTCGGGACGTCATGACGCTCGGCCATTTCTACATCAGGACACACAGAACATCACATCACAGGGGCTCTGATTCGGCATGGCTGCTCAGTACATTTTTATTTTTTAACTAGTCAACTTGTAAATGTAACTACAACAGGATACACTTTTCTTTATTAACCCCCTAGTTAAAGAAAATTCTATTACAAGTGCAAGTGAAGCTATGAAACCGATTCCACCACTGAATAAAGAAAAAAAAAATTGTGGCCTTTTTATCCAACAATTCAGATTTATTTTAGAACTGCGTGATACAAACTTGATATTCAGATTTTTTTTTCTCTGAATTGCGAGATATAAAGTTGCAATTGCGTGATATAAACTCTCAATTGCGAGGAAAAAAAAAGTCAGAATTGTGAGATATTCAAAATTGCAAGAAAGTCAGAATTGCGTGATATAAACTCGAAATAGTGAGTTATAAAGTCATAATTGTGAATTGCGACTTTCTAACTCGCAATTGCAACGTTATAATAGATATAACATCATAATTGTGAGAAAGTCAGAGTTGTGAGACATAAACTCGCAATAGTGAGTTGTAAATTTAAAATTGAGAGTTAGAAAGTCGCAATTGCGAGATATAACATCATAATTGCGAGAAAGTCAGAGTTGCGAGATATAAACTCGCAATTGCAAGTCATAAAGTCATAATTGCGAGATATAAAGTCAGAATTGCAAGTTATAACATCATAATTGCGAAATAGAAAATCTAAATTGTAGAAAGAATTGTTATAAAGTTGCAATTCTGAGAACATATTCTTTTTTTCCCGTTCAAAATTTGACTTTATAACTCGCAATTGCAAGTTTATATCTCACAATTCTGAGAAAAAAGTCTGCATTGTGAGTTTGTACCACGCAATTCTGATTTAAAAAAAAAAGTCAGAATTGTGGGAAAAAAAGTTGCAATACTAGGGGCTGGGCAATATATCGCACAATACATTCATGCGCATCTCCTCAGTAAAGCCGGTTCTTTGATTAGTGGTAAACCTCCATCACCTGTTTTCAAATGGAGCAGCAGTTAATACACAGAGCCGTAGATCACTGACAAGCAACACAATATCGCATTCAGTTTCGCAGGTGATTCATTTGCGATACACGAACGTTTGACTGTTGCGCTTGCATCTCTTGTAGCATCTCATGCATGAAAAACTTTCTAAAAACACACCACTCAAGTTAAAAGAAGTTCACGCTCATCTTGCGTTCAGTTTAGAAAATAAAATTTCGAAAGAATAAAATCGTGAAAAAACATTAAATTTTAATTATTCGATAAAATTGTAACAACTGCCCAGTGCTACTGCTCAGTGATTGGTCAGTCGGCTCACCGTTAAAGAACTTGATGATGTCGGTGAAGTCCATGTTGTTCTCCAGGATGATGTTGCGGTAGAGCTCCACCAGCGCCAGAGCGATGAACAGCACAAAGTGCTCTGAGGAGGCGAACCGCGCGGCCCAGATAGTCTCCCACACCGAGAACACGTCGTCGTACACCATTTCTGAAAGAGAGGTGAACAGCATCACTCACTGTGCACCGCTGGGGAAACCAAAACAAAACACTGGCAATGTGATTCAGATGATTCAATCACAGACTCACTGAATCAATGGATTAGTAAGCAGTAAACAGACTCTGCGTTCCAATGAGCATACAATCCACCTATAAATATCACACAGAATTTAGGATGGATAGTATGCACACTGGGACGCAGGCAGAGACTTATCACTGGATCATTCGTATCAGTGAGTTTTTAAAGTGACCCTATTATGGATTTGTGAAAATGATCTTTCATGCAGTGTGTAATGTGAATGAAAACATCCTTAAATCTGAAAGTGCACCGTGTATAAAGTTTATGTCTCTCAAAAGAAAGCATTGACTCTAAATCATTGAAACAAGTCGTTTTTAAAACGAATTTCAAGCTGTTTCATGTTGACGTCAAAATGAAGCATTAGCATATTGCCGCCCACTGGTTGGTCTTTAAATGAAAATGCAAATTCATTCTTCACCACTAGGTGCTGCTTTTTGAGGGTTAAAAGCTCACAAACACTGCTTTAACTGAAATTGAAAAATTAATCGTTTGGGACAAATAAGGTAAAAATAAATGCATATTATAAGGAAATGAAAGTGTTTAGCATTTTGTCTTTTCTTTTTCAGTATAAACAAGATGCAAAATGCGCTCACCTCTCTTGAAGTCCAGGAGGAACCAGCGGTAGCAGAAGTAGAAGTGTGTGTAATCGCCGTTCTGCTGCATCAGCTCAAACAGCTCCGAGTCCAGAATCTGAAGAGGAGGTGTGACACAATCACAACATGAGACACACACACAGTCTAAAACATCAGCAGAATGTGTTCAATAATGCGTGTAAACCTGGATGAGGGAGCGCATGTTGGCGAAATGTGTGTCCATGGCTCCTCCGTGAGGGAAGTTCTGGTTCATTCGTTTCATGAGCTCAGTGAAGCAGCTGAAGGCCATGGCCTCTGAGTTACAGTCAAAGATCAATCAGAAACAAATAATCATCAATGGCAATATAAAACAGGCTTATTGTTTTAGTTTAAAATCACAAATCAGTGTTTTTCTGTGGTCAAGAGGGTATCTAAGGTGTCTGTAAAACCTTTAATAATTTTATTAAATATTAGCAACAGCAACATGATAAAATACATCAATGTTCAAAATGTTCAAAAAAATTATTTTTTTTATAACCAGACACCGCACAGTAGGGGATAATGGAGTAAATAAGTTAAAAATCAGTTAACGTACCATCATCCAGGATGACTAGCAGGGGCGCTAGTAAATCACACATTCCCTGGACGTATCCAATGTCAAGGTGCTGCCAAACATAACTTAAAACACATACACACGAAAAGATCCAATTATTCCTCTTACTTTTATATTTGGAAAAATTATACATTTTATTCAACAAGAATGCATCTAAAGTGATAGAAAAGACATTTATAATGTTACAAAAGATTGTATTTCAAATAAATGCTGTTCTTTTGAATCCTGAAAATTTAAATGTATCACATTTTCCACAAAATTATTGGGCAGCACTGTTTTCAACACTGATAATAATCAGAAATGTTTCTCGACCAGATATTAGAATGATTTCTGAAGGATCATGTGACACTGAAGACTGGAGTCATGAGGCTAAAACCTCAAATGTACATCACGGAAATAAATTACAGTTTAACACACATTCACAGAGAAAATAGCTATTTTAAATTGTAAAAATATTTCACAGTTTTTACTATAAATTTCCAACAAATAAATGCAGCCTAGATGAAAAGAAACTTCTAATAGGCCATTCTACACAGAATATAAATGAAATTATTTATTTTACCTGCACATGATGTTGCGCAGTTTCTCCAGGTTGGCCGGGGTAAAATACCAGTAGTTTCTGTCACATCTCTGGACATCTTTGTCAATGCGGTGCAGATTAAGTGTGTACAGGTCCACCAGCTCCTGCTGCAGAATAAACCAGAAAACAACAAAAACCTTTGAAGATCACACACAGGTACAGGAACGAGCCGAAATTATAATTCATAAATTAAACTAATAAATAAACATTAAAATTGAAACTTTTATTCAATTATTTATCCATCCTTTTATTTGATTTATCCATCCATTCTTATCCTGACCTTTAAAATACAAGTCCTTAACTACACCTATACACAAAAAATATACTATACTATACACTACTACTATCAAACTAAACTAAATTAATAAATACATTTAATTAATGATTTGTTTTCCACCTTTTTTTCCCCATTTATCCATCTGTCCTTATCTTGACTTTCAAAATAGAAGTCCTCAAAACTACACTATACACAAAACATACTACACTATACTATACTATACTATACACTATCTGTCCATATCCTTATATTTACCTTTAAAATAGAAGTCCTAAAACTACACTATTTACTAAAATGACACCATCTATATACTATACTATCCTATACTATACTGTACACTAATCTAAATTAAACTAAAATCATTGAATTTGTTTGTTTGTTTAATTTTTAGTTTAATTTAGATTAGTGTACAGTATAGTATAGGATAGTATAGTAGTGTCATTTTTATATGGACTTCTATTTTAAAGGTAAATATAAGGATAAGGACGGATGGATAAATAGGAAAAAAGGATAGATAATTAATAAATCATTTTGGTTCTATACCGAGTAGGTGGTCCCGATAGATGACACTGGAGACGCGATGTCGTTCTTGTCTCCGGTGACGGCTAGCGAGTCTGGTTTGGGGAATGAGTTGTCCATCTCGGGTTCCTCCTCGGAGAGCGCCGAGTCTGTTCCCTCCGGACTGGTGTTAACGCCGGGCTCCATGCAGAGCTCCAGAGCCGGTGTTCCCGGCGCCACGGGACGAGCCAGAGTTAGAGGCGTCCTGGACACGCCGCTCTCCGAGGACATATAAACCACAGAGGAAGCAATCTCCTCCATTTCAAGCGCCGAGGGCGAGTCGTCGGACATGTCCGAAGATTGTTTGGATAGAGATGTGATTGGCCCGCAGCTCTCTGACTCTGATTCGGTGATCTGTTTGATTATGGATCGACCGCCGTCCCAGCTGAACATTTGCGCTACGACAACACCTTCAATTGAGGTTCGTATCACATTCTGTGCTTCAGATGAACAATCAGGTTTGTTTTCATCTGTTTGAGATATTTCTGTAGCGTCCAGTGATAGCTGTGGATCAGATTTGGCATCTTGGCCTTCATCCATTCTCAAATTAACTTCTGAATCTGCCGCCTTGTGTGTCTCTGTCTTAGATGTTTCTCCCGAAATTAAAATCAGGGCCTTGTCTTCTTTCGAACTTAAAGTCTGGGCCTTGTCTTCTCCCGAATTCAAAATCTGGGCCTTTTCTTCTCCCGAACTCAAAGTCTGGGCCTTGTCTTCTCCCGAATTCAAAATCTGGGCCTTTTCTTCTTCCGAAATTAAAATCTGGGCCTTGTCTTCTTTCGAATTCAAAATCTGGGCCTTGTCTTCTCCCGAATTCAAAGTCTGGGCCTTGTCTTCTCCCGAACTCAAAGTCTTGGCCTTGTCTTCTCCCGAACTCAAAATCTGGGCCTTGTCTTCTCCCGAATTCAAAATCTGGGCCTTTTCTTCTTCCGAATTCAAAATCTGGGCCTTTTCTTCTCCCGAAATTAAAATCTGGGCCTTGTCTTCTTTCGAACTTAAAGTCTGGGCCTTGTCTTCTTCCGAAATTAAAATCTGGGCCTTGTCTTCTTTCGAATTCAAAATCTGGGCCTTGTCTTCTCCCGAAATTAAAATCTGGGCCTTGTCTTCTCCCGAAATTAAAATCTGGGCCTTGTCTTCTTTCGAATTCAAAATCTGGGCCTTGTCTTCTTTCGAATTCAAAATCTGGGCCTTGTCTTCTCCCGAAATTAAAATCTGGGCCTTGTCTTCTTTCGAATTCAAAATCTGGGCCTTGTC
>JAUCMR010000090.1:277784-292777 GCA_032357425.1 Enteromius argenteus
AAACAATGCAGATTTATTTTCACAGCCACCTTTGCTCAGATTTACCAAGGGTGCCAATATTAGTGGAGGACACTGTAGGTCCGGGTCGCTAAAGACATGAATATGTAATAATGATTGGCGAAATGATCATGCATTTAAGGGTTAAAATAACAACAACAATGTCGTGACCCCTTTAATTCACATCACAGACCAGACGAGCGGCAGACTGAGACTAGCCTGTCATGGTTGCATCCGTTGGGAAGCCCGCTGTCCGACGAGCCATTCTGTGAACAGGAGGAACAAGACGACTTCCTCGGCGTGGGCTGCCACATGTTCACCGTCTGATCCATCAGCTCCGGAGCCACTGCAACACGGAGAAAACAATTAGCATCATATTCACGACCACGGTCATCCGGCTTCAGAGAGCAGTCAGGTGGATATGAACCCATACGAAAAATAAAACATGCATGTTCTATCTGAAATAACGATTTGCATTAAGACCTTCAGCAGACGCTTTTATCCAAAGCAACTTACAAATGAGGACAATAGAAGCAATCAAAACCAACAAAACAGCGATAAAATGCAAGTGCTATGGCAATGGATTAATCATTTGACAGCACTATAAAATGTATTTTGGATGCAATTAATCATTTGACAGCACTAGTATATGTGTGTTTATTTAAATATATATATATATATATATATATATATATAATACTAGAAGATCGACTTTAACATACCGAACTCCTGACTGCCAGGATATATTATCCGAAACACATAATCGGTGGCCTCGTCTTCATCTTTGTCCGAGAACGACTCGCAGGATCCATGCGGACTCCTTTTACGCAGCTTTGGAAACACTTTTCCCTGAGGAAGAACACAGAATGATCTCCAGAACCAGCGTTTGTTATTCTGACTCCTGAAGAAAGACTGTAACTGCGATGGACAAACCTTTCCTCTCTGGGACCAGAGCGGAGGATCTAGCTGTCCGTGAGGAAGTAGGCCTGTCTCCAGACACGTGAGGAACTGCAGCAGGTGACCGCCTTTAGGAAAACGAAACGGAGGCCTCTGGATCCCGTCCTGACTGACCAAAACCACAGTCCCACCGCTGTCCACTGCACACAGACATCAGAAATATTCCTTTGAGCCTATAAAGCTACTGTATCATATTTGATATGCAAAAATGATGAAAACTTTGCTGCCTTACTCAGTCTAGTGCATGACTTCTTATTCAGTGAAAGCTCTTTTATTGCAATTATAAAAAACTGGCCATTACAAGCATCAGAACTGTTTTATTTAAATATCAGCTTCTGCACCAAATAGCATATTTTTGCTCATTTTGGGCCTCTGAATAAAACTCAGCTCATTATTCTCACTATTTCATATTATATGAGCCATAAAAGCCTGATAGATCAAATAAGATGCTCAACAAAAACACACATAAAAATTTTATTTTTCTATTTCACTATTTCAAATGGTTAAATATGCTTATAGATATGCTTACACACCAATTAACCAATTAAAAAATTTTAAAATATAATACAAAAACAAATAATCTTTTGATTTCTCATTTTAATTTAGCTTTAACTTGATGTACTAACATAAATAAAACTGAAATAAAACTAATAAAAACATAAGGCCTGCAAAAAAAAGAAAAAAAGAAGAAGAAACCGTAAATTGACAAAATTACAAAACTGAATAAAACCTAAATATTAAAGATTAAAAAGAATAAACATTGAAATTTAATCAATTTAATCTCAACATTTTATCTTGTCATTTTTCTTAAAAAAAAAAACTACTTTAATCTCGAGATGGTTGTGTTTTTTATTATTATTGCTTTTACAAAATTAAAAAAAAATTAAATAATAAAAATTATATATTAGAAATTATAAAAATAAAAAATAAAAAATATTCCCAAAAACACTAAAATAACAATCAAGATGATGTTCTGTCCTGCAAAACAAAAAAACTAAAATATTCTTAATGGCCATTTTACTTGGTTTTGAAGCAATTCAGGACTGTGTTAGTTTTTGTTTTTTTCATTCTTACATTTTGCATTTAAAATTAGATTTTTATTTATTTATTTTTTAAATATTCACCTTGCTGATGGCAGTGTAAATAGACGATCTCCTCCAGACGAATGGTCATGGCGTAATCCCAGTAGACACTGTGGAGAAATCAGATTTGATTTGAAATCATTCCCACAAAGCAGACGTCACAATCATAACCCCCCTCACCTTTTCTCATAATCCAGCTCCCCCATGTTTCCGTTCATCAGCTGGTTCGGTGTCCACTTCAGCGTCATCAGATCGGCCGTCTGGTGAAGAGACAGGTATCCTGGGATAGCTTCCATGTCGTCTGTCTGAAAGACCGCATGAGATTTATTGGCTTTATCACTTTAATTAAAGCGGCACAGCATCATCACACACTGAGTAAGATTTACCGGCTGCACCAGGACGTTGTTTTTCCCGAAGAGCAGCGTGGCTCTGGAGTTTTGATGAAGAGATTCGACGTAATCCCTCGCCCACAGAGACGGCCGGTCATCCATACTGCCGCTCGACTGCCTCTTCTGGATCTACAAAACAGCACAAAGCACTTCATCCATAACCATGTGTGTTATTGTGCTGGTATCTTAAAGGAACGCACCACTATTCCCCTGACTCCCATAGAGTTGAGTTTGACCATTTTTGAATCCATTCAGCTGATCTCCGGGTCTGGCGGAGCACTTTTAGCTGCAGCTTAGCATAGATCACTGAATCTGATTGGATCGTTAGCATCACGCTCAAAAATGACCAAAGAGTTTCTATATTTTTCCTATTTAAAGGTGACATATTATGCCCCTTTTAACAAAATGTAATATACGTCTCTGGTGTCCCCAGAATGTGTCTGTGAGATTTCAGCTCAAAATACCCGACAGATCATTTATTATATCATTTTGAAAATGCCTATTTTGAGTGGAAGCAGAAACTCTGTTTTTCGTGCCAGTTTCTTTAAATGCAAATGAGCTTTTGCTCCCCGCCCCCTTTTCCAGAACAGAGCTGCACCATTACAGCTGCTTGCAGAACAAGGCTTACTAAAACAAAGTTACTGGGTTACTCTTTTTCACATTTCTTTGGTTGGCAGATGCACTGGGGACCTGGTTATACCTGATGCTAAAATAGTGCAAAAAGAGCAAATATGGTGTCTAAAATGAGAGTCTCTCAATATTAACTTGTATGCGCTATACCAATCGCAACAGACCAGATCAGGGCAGAGTCGGCTCACAGAAAGGAGGGGTTTAGAGAGTCTGAATCTTTGAAATAATGCGAATGAATCGTTTGAGAATTGATATTGATATTAAATGCATATTTTGTTTTTTTCACTTTGCATGCATGTAAAGCTGTTGTAGGAGCCTTAAAAATAGCATAATAGTGGCACTTTAATGTGAAAGCAGTTGAAAACGGTGTAAGATCAGGGCGTCTTACGAGAGCCGGGCGTTTTGTGGGTGAGTCCTGGCGGCAGTGTCCGCTGTGAATGCGGTGTCTCTGCACCAGTTCATCAGCCGACGGATCCGTCCAGAAATGATTGGCCGTCTTCGCTTTTGTGTACTCCAAAGCACAGGGACCGACTGAACGAAACACAGCGTTCAGAAAAACATGAATCTGGCCCTCAGTAAATCATAATATCCCAATTATACAAAAATATTAGTGCTGTCAAATGATTAATTGCAATTTACTGCATCTAAAATAAAGTTTTTTGTTTACATAATATATATATATATATATGTGTGTGTGTGTGTGTGTATATAAACACATACATGTATGTTTTTAAGAAAAATTTTACGTTTATCTATATATATATATATATACTGTATGTGTGTGTATTTTTATATGGATCATAAATATACACACACACATATATATTATCTAAACAAAAACTTTTATTTTAAATGTGATTAATCGTGATAAATCGTTTGACAGTACTAAATAAATATACAATTAATTTTTTTAAATAAAAAAAAAAATATGTATATATAGCAATAAATATAGCAATGCAATGTTATTTTTGTAACTACAAATATAAACTACTACTACCTCAAAAGTTTGTGTTCAGTACTTGTTTCGTTTTTTATGATAGAAATTTATATTTTTATTCATCAAGGAGATGTTACGTTGATCAAAAGTGACAGTAAAGACATTTCTAAAGTTATAAAAGATTTCTGTTTCAAATAAATGCTGTTCTTTTGAACTTTCTAATCATCTGTGAATCCTGAAAATTAAAATCCATCACAGTTTTCACAAAAATATTAAGCAGCACAGCTGTTTTCAACATTGATAATAATCAGAAATGTTTGATGAGCAGTAAATCAGTATATTATTATGATTTCTAAAGGATCATGTGACACTGAAGACTGGAGTAATGATGCTGAAAATACAGCTGAACATCACAGAAATACATTACACTTTAACAGATATTCACATGGAGAACAGCTATCTTACATTATAATAATATTTCACAATTTGTACTATATAAAATGATGCAGCCTTGGTGAGCAGAAGAGACTTCTTTTAAAAATCCCAAACTTTTGAATGGTAGTGTGTTTATAATCTACAGGTTTTTTGTAAAAAATACAAGACACAAATGCTTGAAAACTGATACCAAGCAAAGATGCGAGGATTGGGCCGTCAACTGGATCTCTCAGAAGAGCTTCTCTTTCATAAAACTTGCTGAAATATGAATAAAAACAGCTCAATTTAAGTTAATTCATTCAAAAGAATCTGTGCTCACAGTAACATACTACTGCCTAGTTTGCATGTTTTCCATTTCTAGTGTAACAAACTAACTGTAAGAGTCCCTTTATATCTGCCCATATATACACAAAACTGGACTGAGTAAGCAAAATACTAGTATTTATTTGCAAACTGAATGCTGCTGAATTTAACATGCAACATAAACATGAACACGGTGTGCTAGTCTTGGACTCCAGAACACAGTCTGTATCCTGTCAGAAATGATATCTTGTATTATACATGAATACTTCACCTGCTGTTCTCCACCAAATACAGGACGATTTTGTCCAGCAGCTTCTCTGTGAGCGCCGTGCGGATCCACAGGTGTTTGATGGCCAGAGGAGACAGGTTTGGAGGACGGGGCTGTTTCCGGACGCTCTCTTGACTCATCTGACCCTGGTTTTGTCTTGTGTTGTGAAAGTTAATAAAAATCAGAATAATTCACCCTATTTACTCTGGATACTTAATACTCAAATATATGATTATTGCTAACAATAATAATAATAATAATAATAACATGTAAATATCCCCAGTTCCTCCAGCTATCAGAAACCAAATTCTTGCAGGTATTGACATTGATCTTTTCTCCCTCCTTTCTCCTTTCTCCCCTAGCCCTGCAGACCGCCAGGTGGATTGCGGTGAGTTCACACTCACCCTGAAACAATCTCACTCTAACCCGTCCCGTGCACTCACTTTCCCCGAATTTGCCATTTCTTTTTCCCGCTTCACTAACATCATTTGTTCTATTTATCTCCATAGGAGGCGCGATCTTAACAACTACCTCGCTATCTCAAAAGAGGTCACTACATTTATATTTTTGACCTCAACTGTTCCATCCAACCCTACCAAACCTTGCGAGCCTTCCTAGCCTTCAGAAGTTTGTTCGCCTCTTCCCCCTCAGAACCCCTCTTCATTGACGAAACAAACAGACCAGTCTCAAGATTCTGGTTTCAAAAACACCTCATCCGTTATAATAATAATAATAATAATAATATAAATGTTATTATTTTTTATTAAATATATTTTATTTTTGTATTGTTTTAAAACTTGTATTGTACATGAGCACTTGTATTGTTTCTCACTTGTTCTCGATGATTTGCTCCAGTTGCTGAACTTTTCTGCAGAGGTCCTCAGCCGGCGGAAACATCTTCCCCACCTTCATGAAGAGAGCCGCCAGCTTGTTGCTGCGCAGGAATCCAGCGGCTCTTCGCTTCAGGCCGTGAAGAACACACGCTTCCACCACACCTGCACAAACACCACAGATCTGACTATGTTTGACTATTTCCAAAATAATGTCCCCACAAGGTCAAAATTGACCAGTATCCCTTTGTGGGGACAATTGGTCCCCATAACGTGATAAATACCAGGTGCACACACACACACACACACACACTCACTCACTTACAAACATACAGACAGAGACACAAACACACTCACTCACTTACACACACATACAGACAGACAGACAGACACACACACACACACACATACACTCACTCACTCACTCACTTACACACATACAGACAGAGACACACACACACACACACTCACTTACACACACATACAGACAGACACACACACACACACACTCACTCACTTACACACATACAGACAGAGACACAAACACACTCACACACACTCACTCACTTACACACACATACAGACAAAGGCACACACACACACTCACTCACTCACACACACACACACACACACATACACTCACTCACTCACTTACACACATACAGAGACACACACACACACACACACACACTCACTCACTCACTCACTTACACACACATACAGACAGAGACACACACACACACACACACACTCACTCACTTACACACATACAGAGACACACACACACACACACACACACACACACTCACTCACTCACTCACTCACACACACACACACAGACAGAGACACACACACACACACACGTCAACAGGCAACAGACTGTGAGCTGGAGGTGGTTTGACAAACGGATATGATGTGTGTGTGCCATCAGTCAGACGAGTGAACCAGAGTCATTAGGTGTCCTTTCAGCAGCCCACTCACCATACTGACACACACACAGACACACACACACACTTGTGCTTACTCTATATGCGAAAAATGTAAAAAGTAAAAAAAAAAAATATATATATATATATATATATATTATAGAAAAACAGTTTAACTCTTAAAACTGTTTAGTTATTTTTAAAATATGCAGGGTTAGTGCAAAATAAACGTTAACTGAAATAAAAAATATAACAGAACCTTCCATATCAGGTATTTGCCCAGACTTTTTCTCAACTTAATATACAATTTATTGATTTAATATAGTTTTTTAAAATTCTATATTTAATAACTAATCCTAAAATTGCAAATGTAAGAACTACTAAAAATTATATATATAAAATAAAAAAATTAAACTAAAAATGAAAACAGAAAAAAATACTGGTTACCTGATACTATATATATATATATATTTCTGTCATGACAACTCTTGGAGGGATTGGAATAGTAATGTACATGGCAAAGTTAATGTATTTAATAATTACTTAACTACTAAAAATTAAACTGAAAATACTAATAAAAAGTATTATTTTTATGTATGCTCTAAAGATACTCTTATGAAAAAGCTTACAGGCACAATCCACATATTGACATGTTTTGAGATTCACATTTTTATTACTAACAACAATAATAATTGTAATTAAAATAATTAATTAAATTTAGTAATTACTTTTAATTTACAAAACAATAATAATAATAATTATTATTATTTATTCATTATTTATTTTTTACTCTTTTTTCAGGTTATTTAAGGAAAGATCATCTTACCGCAGAAAGAGATGATGTGACTGCTGTCTTCATGCACAAACTTGCGAGTCACGGCCTCCTCCATGATCTGCTTGACCTGAAAGTCCAAAAAGGAAAGCAATATCTGAGAAGTGTTCAGAGCTTGACACTGAGTCATGAACACACTCTCTTACTCACAGCTTGTTGAGTCTCATAATGAGTGTATAGCGTGTGCAGATGGACATATGTGCACCGATCACAGCACTTTCACTCTCTGACGCCTCATCATTCTGATTCAGAAATCATATTCATACGCTGCACTTCAAAACAACACCTGCATGAAGCGACGAGCCGTGTTGTCATTTCAATCCGCAGCTCATTATTATTTCCATTTTCAATTTAATTTTAGTTAATCTTGTGGTGTGGTTTCTTATTTGTATTATTATTATTTTTAAATGCATCTAGTTTTCTATTCATCTTTATTTCAGTTTTAGTCTTAGGCGAGAAATGTTGCACTGACAACTATCTGATCTATAAAATTAAAATAAAACATTTATTTATTTTTTCCCCTACAATGACCCTAACGATTCAGATGATTTTTGAGTGCTTCAATATGATCCTCAGCAGCACAGGTGTATTTGTAGAAATAGACAATAATACACTATACGGGTCAAAATTATGCACTTTTCTTTTATGCCAAAAATCATCAGGATATTAAGTAAAGATATTGTTCCATGAAGATATTTAGTAAATGAAAACTTTTCTGATTAGTAATATGCATTGCTAAGAACTTCATTTGAACAACTTTAAAGGAGATTTAGATTTTTTTGCACCCTCAGATTCCAGATTTTCTAATGTTCAAATATTGTCCGATCATAACAAACCAGAAATCAATGCAAAGGTTATTCATTCAGCTTTCAGATGTTGCGTGAATCTCAATTTCACAAAACTGACCCTTATGACTGCTTTGGCGCTGGTGCTGCAGAAATGGCACTTAAATATATATATATATATATATATAGTGCTGTTAAACGATTAATCGCGATTAATCACATCCAAAATAAAAGTTTTTCTTTACATAATATATGTGTGTGTACTGAGTATATTTATTTATTTTATATGTTTATACATTTACATATTTATATTCTTATATATAAATATAACATATTTCTCTTTAATATATATATGCATGTGTTTGTATGTATATATACATAATAAATATACACAGCACACACACATATATTATGTAAAGAAAACCTTTATTTTGGATGTGATTAATCGTTTGACAGCACTAATATAATTTTTTATCTAGAATTTACAATTAACCGTCAAGTTTAATATTTAAATGATTACTTTTGATTAAAAATATTTATATTTATATAGTGATTTATTTATATAAGTTTATTGTTTGAGCAATATTATTATTTATATTGTTATATTACATTATAATGTATTAACTCGAAGGTTAATAACTTAATTATTAAGTTATAATAATTTATTATATTAGTTGTTTTTTATGTAATATTCTGCATTATAAGTTATACACTTTATTATTTTATAATTAATATATTTAATAGTTAATTATATTTTAATAAACTACAGCCACTCAAGTTTTTAAAAAATAGTTGTATATGCTATATTATTATTTACATATTGTTTCGCCATATTGTATTCTAACTAAGATTAATATAATGGCTTAATATTTACATATTATACATATTAATATTTACATACAATTATATTGTGTTCCAGAGCATTATCATGTGTTTCTAGCAATATGGCTCTATGTTTTTCTTATTATTTACGCATTGATACTTATATTATAAAATTATATTGTGTTCCAGAGTATTATCATGGTACCATTACAGTGCTTTATTGCAAACAGCACAACAACCATGATTTTTTTACTATTGCCATGCCATTATCTGAATACAAGCACAGTACGAGGAAGACAATATGACACATCTTCATCATGCTGAGCTCCTTAAGAAAGCAAATGGCTGATGACACTGAGAGGACAGAGCAGCACGACCTTGTTTAGACGCTCCTCTTGACAAAACACACAGTACACGACAGTCTAATGAGCAGATGTGTGCTGTGATGTTATCATCATCGGTGCGTGCGCGCGCGCGTGCGTGCGTGTGTGGCACATTTAGCACCTGCAGCCCCAGTCATTACGATCAGATTTGGTGATCGATCATCTATCGATCATCTGCTCAATCTCTGATAAACAATGAGACACGGGCGGAAAATCTCCCACCTCCTTCTTGACGTTGCGCAGCAGCCTCTGACGCGCCTCGGATTCTGTAAACAGACAAACACACAGATGCTCTCTCATCCGAAGCTCGTGTTTTCGCGCACATTAAAAGCTGAAGGTCTCACCTGCCATGGCTGTGGTCCGCGGTTCGTGTGAGCGATGAATGTGCGCAGGATGAAGCGCGTCGTCGTGAGTCAGAGCTGCGCGCGCAGGGTGTGGCGTCGAGCGTCAACGCGCCGCAGTCATGAGCGATGTGAGCGACCCGATCTCTGTCGGGATGCTGTGCTTTAGGAGCGGTCCTCATCTATAGTGCATTAGGACCAGGGTTGCCAGGTTGTCACATAAAAAGCCTCCCAATTGCTCATCGATACTAAGTTAGTTAGACCAAAAGATTACAAGTTACCCTATTAAAAATGTAATAAGTAGTGTAACTATTTCAAATGCTTTATTAAAGCACATCTGATTATATTTGAGTAGGCTTATTGTTTTATTACTTTTTTAAATCGCTAATGAATGTTTTTAGATGTTAAAGTAATTAGGGCTTTATTTGTATAATGTCTCAAGGTTTTAATTTTAGATGCTGTAATATTATTTATTATATTTAGTGCTTGGCAACAATTAATCGCATTCAAAATACAACTTACATAATATATGTGTGTGTAGATGTGTATATTTATTTTGTATATATAAATACACACATGCATGTATATATTTACGTAATATGTTTATTTATAATATATAATTTATATGAATATAAATATATACATTCAAAATATATGCTGTATGTGTCTGTCTTTATATATAAATAATAAATATACGCAGTATATATAAACAAAAACTTCTATTTTGGATGCGATTAATTGAGATTAATCAATATATTATATTGTAGCCTATTATTATGATTTAATTATGTTTTATTTAAATAATATTTATGCGTTTAATTGTAGATACTATATTATTTACATGGTTATTTACATATTATTTATGAGTTATAATTAAGGTTTTATTTATATAGCGACTCAAGGTCAAAAACGTAAAAAATAGAAAGAAAAAATATAAGACATAAATGCATAAACACAGCAAGAAGAGATATAGCAAGTAATTAATATAATGCTATAAATAAACACAATAAAAAACAACTTAAGGAGTAGCAGAAAACTACTCCTTAAGTTAACTTTAATATGAACTCTATATATATATTTAAAAACAGTACATTTAATGCATGTCAGATATGTAAGAGAGACATATATTTCCCTTTAGGGATTAATAAAGTTTTTCCAATCCAATACAGAAACAAGTTCGAGATGAAGAAGAGGAAATTTCAATTATAATTTAATTTATGTTTATGGTCTGAAACTCATTGTTTTCAAATCGGCTCTGCAACAGAGGAAGGAGAATGTGGTGACTTTTACTTTGAAACGTGCGCGTGTTTCCGGCGCGCTTCACGCTCACCGCTGCAGTCGCACGCGCTTGGCGGGAGTCGCTGAAGTTCACAAACTCACTCACCTCTTTCACTTTCACCTGATATTTTATGAATATACTTTTCAGTAAGAGGTGAGTTTACTTTAATCGCTGTTCAACCAGAGCTCAAGTAAAGCTCTTTAGAGAACGTCTCTTGTCTTCGGGGTGCTCTGTGTTTTGAATTAGCTGCGCGGCTAAAGCTAACGTTACTCTTCATCTTTGATTCATTTGAGTTTAATTTAACATGTTTATTTCTAAATCCGGTAAATTAAAGCTAATTGTTTGTGTGTTGTGACTGCATATGGTTATTACAGTCACAGCTGAGTTAAAGTTAACTTACTTGGCTGTGTAAAGAAATTCGTATTATATAATCCTGTTCAAGACACGACTCGAGTACTTTCAGGTTAACGTTAGTTATTATTTACTCCTGATTTAGTTTTGAGAAAGTATGCATATATTTCTAGACGTTTATAGTTTTGTCTTTCCATTTGTGATCGACTTTTATCTTTTCAAGTGTCGAAAGCCTGTTTAATGTGGGTTCGTATAAGTATAAAGGTATTAATAAATATGTGTGTGTGTGTATGTATGTGTGTGTATGTATATATATATATGTGTGTGTGTGTATATATATATGTGTGTGTGTATATATATATATATATATATATATAAATAAATAAATATAGGCTATAATTAAATCCAATTATATAATAAAAGTTTATATATATAATAAAAAAAAGTGTGCGCATATATATATATATATATATATATATATATATATATATTACACAATTTTTTTATATAAAACAAATTAACTCTAATATGAACTCATATATATATATATATATATATATATATATATATTTAACTATATATTTTATTAAAAGAATAATAATTATATTACAATAAATTATAAAAAAAATTTTTGTTATATTTGTGTTGTTCTCTCTCCAGGTGGTTTGTAGTTTCCAGTGATCATGCCGTCCAGTCTGGGCTCCAGCAGTCCAGCTGCAGTTCTTCAGGAGGCTTTGGAAAACTCTAGCCGCTTGATTGACAGGCATCTGCAGGAGGATCGCTGTTTCCCAGACCTGTCAGAGCTCCTCAATGTCCCGTCACACAGTAAGAGATACTGTCCTAGCCGTTGTTAAGACCTGCTTATGGAGCATTAAACACGCTCATGTGCTTGTATCTGGTGTTTGGCAGATATGCCTTCGCTCTCGGGCGTGTCGGACATGGATTACCCTCTGCAGGGCCCGGGGCTGATCAGCGTGCCGAGTCTTCCTGAGCT
This sequence comes from Enteromius argenteus, assembly GCA_032357425.1. Lineage (NCBI taxonomy): Eukaryota > Metazoa > Chordata > Actinopteri > Cypriniformes > Cyprinidae > Enteromius > Enteromius argenteus. The sequence goes on from JAUCMR010000090.1 coordinate 290,326, forward strand.
CAGCGCCATCCACAGGGTTCCTCTGCCACCGGAGCTTGTCGAGCAGTTCGGTCGTATCCTACCACGCAGATGCCCAAAATAAACCTTGCTCTCAGAGTGTCTTGTAGAATTAATCCATTAAGTTGTTTGCAGTGCCTTAATTGCCCCTTTTGACCAGATATGCAGTGCAATTGCATGATGGGAGTCTTTCCTGAAATCTCCAGAGCGTGGCTCACCATCGATAATGACATTTTTATGTGGAATTATGAGGATGGGTGAGTATCGACACATTCAATGTTATTATAAGGCACTTATTATGCTTTTTATTTTAAATTCTTTTACCTTTCCTTTGACATGTAATATAGCTGTTTGAGCAGGTAAATGATTTTATGAAGTGAGAAAAATGTGTGAACTTTAAATCAAACACATGGTGTTTATTTGTCTTGTCCGCTTCTTCAGGAGTGATGTGGCGTATTTTGACGGGCTCAGTGAAACTATACTGTCAGTTGGACTGGTCAAACCTAAGCCAGGTTAGTTGAATTTTCTGTGGTGCACTGTTTAGTGCTCACTTTCAGAAGGAATTGAGAATGTTACGTATTAATTATTCAGATGTTTTATCAGTCACTAGTCAAGGATGTGTGTAATGCATCGGAAGATTTCCTTCTGGAGATCTTAAGTTTGTATAATTTTGTGTTTTACCGCTGATTGCTGTGTTCCCAATATTGTATTGACGTGGGTCGTCTTAGTTGTTACAGGGTTTTTTTAAATGAATGAAACAAATTATACACCTGAACTGAAATGTACAAACAAAAAGAGCATCAGCACAAAAGTTTGCATGTGGAAAAACAGGAGACAAAAATACACGAGTTAACATCAGAAAAAAGAGACATTATATTTATACTCATTATATTTATTATTTATATGTAAATACATATGTATTTATATATTGCAGAAGTTAAAATTAAATTTAATTAAAATATTAAATATTTATAATTACATATTTAATTAAAATTAAATATTTTTATATATAATGAATCTAAATATGTCATTTTTTTCAAAAAATATACTGTGTGTTTGTATTTATTTGTACATAATATACAAAGTACACACAATATAAATATTATTATTTGAATGTGGTTAATCACGATTAATTGTTTGACAGCACTTTATATATATATATATATATATATATATATATATATATATGTATATATACACACATACACACATATATATGTTTGTATATTATTATTAATGTATTAATTTATTTTGCTCCTTATTATATTTTATGTTTATAAATTATAACTGATTTTAAAAATGCTATAGTGACAATTAAAAGCATTTAATTAAAAAAAAAAACATGGTTAAGGAGAGCAAATCAAACTAAGCCTGAAGTAATCATTTTAAAAAATGTGACTGATTCTTGAAACTATTTGAGGACAGTTTGAGAAAAATAAATGGATAAGTGAGTCTACGTCAACCAACTACTTCTGTTTGTAACAGGTATTTTCCAGCCTCACATCCACTTCCTGTTAGTGTTGGCCACACCGGTGGATGTTGTGATCCTGGGCTTGAGCTTCCCAAAAGCCCACACAGGTGAGTGTCATGTTCAGATGTGATCGAATCAACATGTGCATGAGGATTGATTCTCAGTCTGCGTTTGTGTGTCTCAGGCCTAAACGACAGCATGTCAGGAGCCATGCAGCTGTTGCCAGATCCTCTCTACTCCATCCCCACGGATAACACCTACCTGCTGGCCATCACCTCCACGGACGTGGGCCGCATCTTCATGGCGGGAAAAGACGGCTGTCTGTACGAGATCGCCTACCAGGCCGAAGCGGGCTGGTTCAGTCAGCGCTGCAGGAAGATCAACCACTCCAAGAGCAGTCTGTCCTTCCTCATCCCTTCACTGCTGCAGTTCTCCTTCTCTGAGGACGGTGAGAGTCATTCAGGGCAGAGAATCAGCAAATTTTGTAACAGGGAAACCATATCTCTATTTTCTGGCATTTAATCGATAACAATAATTATAAAGATGAGTGTGTTATTGTGCTGTCTTCATGATATGTTCTTTATATTATGTGTGATGGTGATAGAAATGAAACTTTTTCAATGAGTCTGAATTAATTTTTTAACTTTTATGGGCGTTTTACCTTTATAAAGCCATTTCTTTAAGGTGTGCATTATCTTTTGAGTCAAATTCTTATATTTAATCAGTAAAAATCTGAATAATAAGACATCTGGGCTGTTACCAAGCAAATTAAATCAGTATCAACAAAATTCATCTTAGCAATGCAGAGGAAACACAGAAGCTAGATGTATTTACACACTGCTTGATGAAAAAAATTATGCATTTAAACTGCATTTTGATATATTAAACATAAAGTGTTGAATACTGGTATTTAAAACTATTGAAATAATTAAAAAGAGCTGTGGCTGTGTTTAGAATTATGTTTCGAAATAAAAAACAGGAAAT
>JAUCMR010000090.1:318267-330648 GCA_032357425.1 Enteromius argenteus
GTTTATGTTCACATACAGCTACATGACACACTGCATGAACGATCATATTTGAAAAGGCATAATAGGGGCACTTTAAAATCAGCCAAAATCTAACACAGCCTCAAGTGATTCAAGATTTGTTTTTTCATCAGATTTGGAGAAATGTAGCATTGCATCACTTTTTTAGCAATGGATGTGAATGGGTGCCGTCAGAATGAGCGTCCAAACAGCTGATAAAAACATCCACACCAAAAACAGTTCTAAACAGATATGTGGCTGAATTTTAATGTAAGAGACTGGAGGAAGAGTTATTATAGATTATAGAATTTATTCGAATTTATAGTCTTTATGTATTTTAGTTAAAAACATCTTAATGCTGGATTAGTTTCAGCTTTAGTCTTCTCCAGATGTTAACTGATGAGTGCTGTGGATTATTGTGATGTTTTTATCAGACTCTCATTCTGACGGCACCCATTCACTTCCATTGCTAAGACACTGATGCAGAGACACATTTCTACAAACCTGATGAAAAAACAGACTTCTCTACATTTGGGATAGTTTAAGGAAGAGTACATATTCAGCTAAATTTCATTTTTGGTTAAACAGTGTCCATTAGTTATAAAACAAACAAAATTTAACTATAAAGCAGCACTACAGAGGAAAATAAATCAGTTCAGTGATGATTCAGTGCAATAATAGTGCATCAGATTATGAAACAAGCTTACTGTCATTATCAGGCTCACTTTATCTCCAATTTGTCTGTCTTTTCTTGATGTACATTATCCTCAAACCAACACATTCTTGTCTTCTGAAGGGTCAGCGAGGGTCGTGCGGCTGGTTTCGGAGAACGCTCACAGAGTTTTCCTGGCTGCTCTCACAGGACAGGTGTTCCTCTGGGAATGTTCTTCAGCTCAGGATCTGAGCGGCCCGCGGGACACCACAGTCCCGGGACGCTGGAGTCAGATATCAGACCCTGAAAACATTCAGCTGCCCTCCAGCAAAGACAAAGAGGCTTCCGTTCACAGTGTGTTTGTGAAGAACCAGGTAAAAACTACAGAAGCGCTGAGCTGGTGCAGATTGTTTAGGTTTCGCGTGTGTGTTTGATTTGACTGTGGTGGTGTTTTTAGGCTGTCGGTGACGTGTGTCTGAGCGCTTTTGTCTTCAACGCTGAAGCGCAGCTCATCGTCACCTTTCTGAAGATCCAGTGGGACGACAAACTCAGGTCAGATGATGTTAAATGAGCTTTTTATTATAATTTAGAACCTTTTGAACCTATGTTAATTTAAAAACATTGTTATTAATGATATGAAATGTAATTATTTATTGAAAATTGGTCTCTTTATTATATTGCTTTTGGCACGGTTTTGTAAAAATAAAAAGACACTTGATAATATTAAATAAATAAATAAAATGTAGGCCTTTATGTTAAAGTCTTTTGTATATTGCATAAAAAAAAACATGAAAGTGCAGTGAATAAATGTTTAAGTTTTGTTTGCACAATATAAACAGGAAGAGGTAGAAATATTTAAGGCTCGTTCTAAACAGCTATTTATTTTTAGCAAATTAAGAATAAAAAATAAATAAAAATAATGAAAATGTAAACATCAAACTTATGCAGATAGTATTATAAAAACATCTAATATAAATTTAATTAGACACTTTTTATTTTTTTAGGTATTTTTTTGCCTTTATTGTGATAGGACAGATCAGTGCTGACAGGAAATGAAGTGGGAGAGAGAGAGGGGAGCGGAATTGGGAAAGGTCCTCGAGTCGGGATTCGAACAGCGGATGCCCATGTGCAACAGCACTATATGCTAATTAGACACTTTTAATCAAATCAACATGCACTGTGTTCAAGCTAGACATGTATTTTCCTGCATCTCCTGGACTCGTTCTCTGCTATTTGTTTCACAGTTCGGCAGGTTTCAGTGTTCGCTGGATCTCTAAGTCATTCCCGCTCAGCCAGCTCCTGCCTCCGTGTAAAGCGGTGAAGTCCAGAGGCGCTCTGGTCCCAGCGTTCTCTCCAGATGGTCAACTACTAGCCGTCGTCCTGAACCAGAAAGACCCGCAGGTGACCTCAGCACTGCCTGCAGCAGCAGTGAATCCAGTGATTGTGCAGTGATTAAAGCGTATATGTGTGTTTGTTTTCAGGCCACACAGGTGCTGTTCATCAGCACTCAGAACTTTGTGACCGTTTCCAGTGTTTTAGGAGGATGTGGCGTTAAGACGCTCAATATACCAGCAAAATATGTGAGGTGGGTGATTTAAAAACTCTCAGTCAGATGCCATCTGATCGACTGGCTGTGTGCACTTACTAGAGAACAGCTTTAATTAAGTATCATCAGTATAGTATTAGTTTTTATTAGTGCTGTGAAACAATTGATTGCATACAAAATAAAAGTTTTTGTTTGCATAATATATGAGTGTGTTCTGTGTATATTTATTATGTATTTATAAATAAAGACACATGCATGTATATATTTTGAAGATATTTACGTCTATGTTTGTATTCATATAATTGATATAATAAATAAATAAATAAATTTAATGTATAAACATAACATCTTTCTGAAAATAAAAAATATGCATTTGTCTGTATTATATACATAATAAATAAATAAACTAAATAAAATAAAAACTTTTTTTGGATGCAATTAATTGCAATTATTCATTTCACAGCACAATTAGTTTTTATTAATAGTTTTAAATAGTTTTATTTTTATATTTTCCTTTTATTTATATATATATATATATATATATATATATATATATAAAATGTAGATGAAAATATAGCACAAATCTGCCATAAACATAGCATTATAATGAGGACTTTATAAAAATCTATAGGAAATTCTGTCCTTGTCTGCACATGAATGAATGAGGGATCTTAGTTGTCTGATTAATATCGTAGGATGTGTCATGAACAGGCTTCAGTTTATTGGTTTTTAAAATTCTTAAAAACAAGTATTCATCTTTTTCTTCCTCCTCTATGGTCACTAAGCACTTGAATATTGAGAATAGCGATTTAAAAGGTTCAAGTTTTGTCACATACACACTTACTAAAAAGTGAACTTGCTCAGCAACTTCCACAATATGTTCAGCAACATAATGCAGCATTAAATAAATGGTAGGTAAAATAAGATGCGTGCAGGGTTCGAGGTGCAGTGTGTTCTGTGTTTTCCTGCAGGTCGTACTGGGCTGGATCTGTGAGCTGGACTCCAGAAGGGCTTTATCTGGCCTGTGTGCTGAAGAGAGGCTCTCTGCTGATGCTGGCTCGTCTCGGTGGACTTGTGTCCCTGTCCACAACAGGATGCAGCATTGAGTTTGGTGCCGCCCACTTCCTGCCTCTGCACCCACTGGTCACCTACAGGTGATTTAATTGCTTCCTCTCGTTTATGCAATTTACTGACCCTTCCAGCGTCATTGAGTGAAGTTGATACTGAACTCTTTTAGAAACATTAGTGGAAGAAATGCCATCAAATTATTATATTTTTTGACCATTACACATTTTATCTGGTTGTTCTTCCTTTCCTAAACATTCTGTATTAATTTTTCTTATTTTTTTCATTTTGTATTGATACATTTATTTTTTTTTTATAAATGATAATTTTTAAAAATCATTTTATTAATTACACGTGTGTTTTCAATTTTATTATACAGATATTTGCACATTTAATACAATTATTTAAATTTATATTTGGAAAATTACACATTAAATAAAAACCTTTTAGAAAAAATAGTTTTAATTTAATGTTGTAGTTATTAAATATACTAATCCATTTTTACTTATGTATTAATTTATTTTTTAAATTCCATATTTTTAAGGTTTATGACATTGTTTTAAATTTTTATAAATAACACTTAATGTAAAAAAAAAAAAATTGTTAATAAAAAAAAAGTAAATGTCTATATTTTTTTCTTATTTCATTTTTAATAAAGATCTTTTATTTTTATAATTATAATTCTTATACATAGTGTATAAAATTGTACCTTGTATATACTTTTTAATTAAACATTAACACATTTACTAATTATTTTAAACATAAAAAATTCCAAGTAATTGCCATTGTTTGTCTAAAATAAATGATTTTTTATGTGGATTTTGCTTGCACAAATAATGACCTTTCCTATTAAATAAATATTCTTTTAATCAACATATTTCCATGTCTTTTCTTTTTTTTTTCTTTTCTTTATAATAACCTAATAATCACATCACTGCAGACACGAGACATCATGTCCTCTCACACATATAATGTGCTGTCATGCATGTAAAAAAGGTTTATATTTCAAGATTTCTGTCATCTGTAGACCTCCAGTGCCTCAGCAGTCTCAGGACGTGTCCAGCTCTAGCGTGTCTCTCCGTGACCCCATGAGACAGCGCTACTCCGTCACGTGGCATCCTCGCCAGCCCTTCCTCATCATGTCCGACGGCTACATGGTGACGGTGCTGAGGATGAGTGAGCGTCTGTCTGCAGCCGGACTGATGAGCGCCGCCCTGCTGGACGCCTCCCAGGGACTGGAGCACATCCGGAGAGTCCTGTGCTCGTCTCAGGTCAGAGGAGAGCATGCTAGTTACTGTTAGGGCTGGGCAATGTGGCCAAAAATTAAGATCCTCTAACCCTCTAGTTAAAGAAAATTCTATTCCGAGTGCTGCACACGTCTCTTGGAAGAAATGCTTTCTGAAAACACAACGCTCAAGTTAAAAGAAGTTCACTCCTATCTTCTTGCGTGTTTTCATTCTTTTCTCTTTACTGTCATTAGTTGTGTTGTGTTTGAATGCTGTAATGCTGTTGACTAGTGTTTTCTGTGTGTTTCAGCCTCAGTTCAGGTCCAGGCTGGAGTCTATGTCCACTCTGACGTTCACAGGAAGTCTTCAGGCTCTTAAAGAGAAAGAAACACCGCTGTCTACTCTGCCTCTGTACCTGCAGGATACAACAGACCTCACACAATACACAGAGAGACCTCAGGTCAGCTGATGTGATAACAAAAAATACCAAAAAATTTTACTGTTAAAAAGACAATGTACCATTTTTTAAAATGTCATAAATATTTTTAATTAATTTAAATATTTGTATAATTGTATTAATTTATGATTAATTTAACTTAAATTTAACTGCAATGTATTTTTTAATAATTACACTTTTTTTTTTATGTAGGATTGTTGTTCTTTTCCTAATCTTAATCAACATTCTTACATTTGTATTCATTTTCCTGTATTCATATTCCTCCTCCAACAGATTTTTCAGATTTTGAAAATGTTTTTAATTAATTTGTTAAAAAATTAAATTAATTTTAATTAAATCAAAAAGTTTAATTATAATTCATTTTACTGTTTAAAAAAATAAATATTTACACATTTAGTAAAATGTTTTTAAATTACTTGACAAATAATAAATAAAATAAAATTTGAAAGTAATGAAAAATTTTTTTTAATACATTTTATAAAATAGTATTTTTATATTTTACTTTTTATAATGTTTTAGTGATTAAATGTATGTGTGTATATATTTGTTTTTAAAAGTTTTACTTTTATAATGTAATATCATCTGAATATACTGTATAATGCTGTTTTGTGACAGACTGCATATAAATATAGTTTTTTACAATATTTATTCATAAATAATTTTTAATTAAATTACATTTTTATTTTGTAATTGTATTAAGTATTTATAATTAATAAAATTGTAATTAAATTAAATGATTTATAAATTATTTATAATTAATTTTAATGTTTTTCTATTATATATTTTTTGAACTATTTTAAAAATGTACACATGTAATAAAATTACTTAAAATTACTTTTACAAATAATTGTAGAAAATAGAACAATTTTACACACTCAGTACATATAAATGTATTTATATGTTTAACATTATATAGTATTATTTCAAAAATGTTTTAATTGTTTCATTATTTATATATGTACAATATGTTTCTTTAGGATGAGGAAGACCGTGATTCCGATGAAGGTCCGTATACCTGCTCACACACAGAAGATGGAGGCAAGCTGGAGTTTGCGTCTATGTTTGACACTCTTCACGCTCAGCCGGCGTCCTCGGATCTGCAGGAGGATCTGGACGGGGTCCACAGGAGCCTCACGAGAGCCTGGGCTCTGGGCGTGTCTCTGGGCTCGGTCCAGCAGAGAAAGCGTCTCCTCAGATACACCGTCCTCTGCATCTCTCGCCTCCTGAGCCTCCTCCGGGTCAGAGACGGGTGGGTCACTCACGCCCTTCACACCCTCAGGACGCTGCTGTCCTTTCTCCCGTGGGACGCCGGATGCACAGCTGGACGAGGTTGTCTGGGGATCGCCGTAGAGCTCACTAGATGTTTCGTGGATATGTTTCTCCCACCTTCCTCGTCCGATTTAACCCTTTCCTCTCAGAACTTCAGCGCAGCACTCGTCGTTCTTCAGAGAGCGTCTCAGAGCATCGATCGAACCTACAGCCTCCCGTCGAGAGCAGGGCATCATGGGAAAGACAACCAGTTGACATATTCCTCTGACATATTTTCTGTCCCACTGTTACAAGACGATGTTGATTCTGATGCCAAAACAGGAGCACAAACAGCACCTTCTAATAGGTATTTTTGGTATACTTGAGTATAAGATTTTCCTAACTAGTGCTGCTCATAGTTCATGATCAAATCCCTGTTAAACTGCAGCATAAATGATTCATCAAATATCATATAATAGCAACTACCCAGAACACCCTAGCAACTTCATAGCAACATACTAAAACAACAAAATAATTTTTTTGTTTGTTTTTAGTTAGTTAATTTAATTTAATTTAAAAAACTAAAGAACAATGATATTCAAGGTTTTTTTTAAATTATATAATAAAAAGAAAACCGATGGAATAGAATAAAAGAATATAGCAAGCTAGTGTTAAAGGCCTTTATTTTGCTTTTGTTAATTTTATAATAAAATAAATAATAAAAGAATAAAATAAAGAAAGTTTTATTCATTTATAGTTTTTTAGTAATTAAATAATGTGTTAATTAATGAATTAATGTAATTAAATTTTTTTAAACATTTGTTTTGATTAATTTATTTATTTAATGTTTTTGTTTATGTTTTTTTACATTCATTTATTTATTTTAAATGTGAGAGAGTGCTTTGTCTGGCCTCACGTCTGTTGTGTTTTTTTCAGATTGGTGGTTATTTGGCGTGAGGTGTACGAAAGGGCTTTGCGCTATCAGGAGGAATTACGTCACCGCAGAGGCGTAAAAAATGAACTTGAGAAGATGTCAGCTATTATACCTCACTTCCAGCAAGCTTTACAGTCAGCCAGAGACCGTCTTGAGGAGGGCCACACACTGCGAAGTTACAGCGGTGAGCAACAAAAACAGAAGCATCTGTTTTTACCATGATGTTATAATGATGTGTTGCTGTTGTTGTCCATCCTCAGGTGAACAGCACTTTATTTTAGGAGAGTATACAGAGAGTGTTCAGGTTTGGAGGACTGAGCTGAGGGCAGAGAGACAGAGAGGTCAGTCGCTGTTTTTAATCAAACTCTCCTGTTAAATGTCCGGCCTCGCTCAGTCTGTCCGTCCTGCGTCTCTCAGCAGGTCCGAGGACGTGTTATCTGGAGACTCGCTGCTGTCTGGCTCTTCTCTACACGCTGCTCTTCCAGTACCGACTGCGAGAGGCTCAGGCTCTGTGTGACCGTCTGGCACGGCAATTACAGACACAAGCAGGACGACAGGAAGAGGAGATGCCAGCAGAGGATGGTAGGAAGTAGATTATTACTTCTGTGAACTGACCAAGTGGACACGATTTCAAAATAGACAAATATTAGTCAGATTAACCCTATTAAACTAGTGCTGCATCTGAATAAGCCTATCTCTAAACTATATATTATGCAAAAAAAAAAAAGCGTAGCATGTCCAAATTCATAGTATTTATATATATATAACAACTGAGGGACTCACATGCAGCTATTACAGAAGTTTTAAACACTCACTGATGCTCCAGAAGAAAAAAAAACACATTAAGAGCTGGGGTGTGAAAACTTCTTGAATTTGAAGATCAGGGTAAATTTAACTTATTTTGTTAACTTCACTTATTTTGTCTTCTGGCAAAGATGTAAGTATCTTCTGCAGCTTCTGAAGGGCAGTACTGAATTAAAAAATATGACATTTATGCAAAATAACAAAAATGTGCACATCTCCATTCCGTTCAAAAGTTTTCACACCCCGGATGAATGAATGTTTTCTTCTTCTGGAGCATCGGTGAGTGTTTGGACCTTCTGTAATAGTTGTGTATGAGTCCCTCAGTTGTTATCAGTGTGAAAAGATGGATCTCAGAATCATACAGCCATTGTTGGAAAGGGTTCAAAAACACAAAAATACACGCAGAATTTGTGGGAGCTGAAGGATTTTCCTAAAGAACAGCAGGCAGTTTAACTGTTCAGGACAAACAAGGGACTCGTGAACAAATATCACTAAACAAAAAACAGACAGCTGTGAATAATTCAGGTAACAACACAGTATAAAGAATCAAGGGGAAATGTTAAAAGTTTTCGATATTTTTGCGGAAACTGTGATGCATATTTTTTTTTTTTTTAGGATTTACTGATGAATAGAGAGTTCAAAAGAACTGCATTTATTTGAAATAAAAATATTTTGCTGTATTTACTGTCACTTTTGGTCAATTTAATGCATCCTTGTTGTATAAAAGTACTCATTTGTAATAGAGATGCCACACTTTGAGCAGTAGTGTACTGCTGGTTGTTCTGTGCGGACAGTAACAGGTTTGTCTCTGTAGATGAGCTGGTGTCCGAGGGTCCGGCGGGGCGTGAAGCGGCCTGTGCTGTGGTTCAGTCTCTGGGCAGGTTTATGACTGCGTTCTTCACAAACCGGCCGCTCTGCATCCTCCCGCCACACAACGTGGACGTGCTGCCGCCTCTACACTTACCTCACGGTGAGCTCGCAACAAACTAAACGTGAATGTTAGTGTTTCTGTGCACGGTCAGCTCATTTCTGGATTGATGGAGTGTGTAGTGTACAGTCAGAGCACACTGCATGAGATGCTGTGTCCCATAATGCAATGCACTGCATTTGATCTTTCATGTCTAATGTGACTAATAAACCTGAAATGATTGTATCTATTTCTCAACTGGCTCCCAAAAGTTCAGATATTTTTATGCAAAGGTGGCATCAAATGCAAAATATTAATTTGATGAGACTCTCTGAATTCTTACAAAGATGTAATGTGGTCATATGACTAAAACTGTTATTTATTTGTATTTTAAATAAAAATATTTTAAAATAAATGTTAGGCTGTCAGTCTAATTAATTATGTGCATGTGATTAATCTAATTATTCAAAAACTAAGTTTGGTTGTGAAAGTACCCACAAAAGAATATTTAAAGCTATTATTGAGATTAATGAGAAAATATCAAGTAGACATTACAAATAGTAGCTTTAGAAATAAATATTTAATTTCATTTAACAAACAAACATAACATAAAGCTTATATAAACACAAAAATTTAAAATGAAAACTGAAGATGTTACACTTAAAAACTTACTAAAACCTTTTTTTAATAATTAAAAATACATTAAAATAGCATTAATACTGAAATATAAAAATAAATCTTTTTAAAGTTTAAGTTTATATTATGGTATATGAATAATAAACAAAAAATACAAAAATATTTAATAAAATTACAAAAAAATTGTGCTGTCAAACAATTAATTGCATCCAAAATAAAAGTTTTCGTTTACATAATATGTGTGAGTACTGTGTATATTTGTTATATGCATAGAAATATACTCACATGCATGTATATATTTAAGAAAAATGTTATATTTATATATAATATTAATTATATAAATAAGAAAATAAACATTTAAATGCATTAAATGTTTTCAAAATTTATACTGAATGAGTATGTATTTATATATACTTAATGAATATACACCGCGCACACACACACATTATGTATCTCGGATGCGATTATTCATTTGACAAAACTGCTAATAACTAAAATGAATACCTAAAACTGAAAATGCTATGTTCCTAAATACTAAAAAAGTATATAAATAAGGCTATAATAACATTGGTGATAATAATGTAAGTGTGCAGGTTCTCTATATTGTGTTACGTACTATTTGTTTTTATGATGATGCTAGTATTGCTTTCTGAACACAGTTGGAGTGTCATATGGCTAATAAAGCAGTGTATGATCTCTCACAGACGCCGGTGGACGTGTGGTAGAGTTGTGTCAGACTCGCGTCTCTCTGTCGGTGCGCTCTGAGCAGCTCTCGGCGCTGTGGACGGTGGATTACGCTCTGGAGCTCCTCCTGCTGGGAGGATTGATGCCTGAGGCCGTGTGGATGGCGCTTCGGCTGGGAGACTGGAAGATGGCCTCTGCCCTCGGCCTGGCCTACACCCACTACTGCAGTGGACCGCTGGACATCAGCAGGTATGCTGTCAGGATGAGGGTCTGGTTCTCTGATGCTACAGTAGATGCTACAGTGACGCTTTCGTGTTTTTCATTTTTGGGTCCTCCAGCTTACGTTGGAGAGAACTGCACCTTCCCACTGAGCTGAAGCCTGAAGTGATATTCCAGGATCAGCTGGAGACGCTACTGGGCCGAATGGCTGGGTCTGAAGGAGATGCTAACGCAGGTGAAAATGTGGGATTTATAATCAGGGTGAATTATGAGGTATAGAGTGTAATTACATCAAAACATAATATTTACATGCACATTACGTCTCCAAACATCTCTGTAAAAAATGTAGTGTTCATTGTTTGTTCGTGTTAACTAATACGTTAACTAATGTTAACGACTGACACTTAATTATTATATTAGGTGTAAAACTATTATATAAATAAAATAAAATGACTAGAAAAAATATTTAAAAAATGCAGTATTTAATTAAAATAAATGAATAATATTTCATGTAATATTATAAAATATTTTAGAATGAAAATGTAGAAATGTTGCCTTGGCTACTAACGAAAATAAGTACTAACGCACTAAAAAGACTAAAACCTAAAGCTGAGACCAAATGAAATTGGAGCTAAATATGATACACTACCGGGATCAGTATGATTTTTAATGTTTTTAAAGAAGTCTGTATTGAGCTTTGCATCACAGGAAAAAGAGAACAAAGAGAAACCGAAATAATTTTGACCCATACAGTGTATTGTTGGCTATTGATGAAAATATATCTGTGCTACTTAAGACTGGTTTTGTGCTCCAGGGTCACATATATGTATATAATAAAAACTAATAGCTAATAACTAATAAAAAGGATATCAAATGTAAACTGAAAATAAGTTAAAAAAAAATCGAAATATGATTTAATAGTCTATAAATAATAAAGTATAATCAGTCTACAGCTAATATGTTGTTTGTTTGTTGCTCCTTCAGGTGTTGAGGATGTGGATCTGGTTCAGGTCTCTGTGCAGGAGATCCTGAAGGCGTCTGTCATGTCGGAGCTGGACGTCATCTCTCAGCCTCTAACGCGACTTCTGGACGCAGCCAAAGAGCGAGCCGCATCACTTCCTGCTCTGGTTCCTCCTGTGTTCTACCTGCCTGCTCCTCCTCTGTACTGTCCACAGCCTTCACCGAACACACAGGTGAATCACGCACAAGATGGATTTCATCCTGCGTTGCGAATTGTACTCATGAGTAAACATTTGCGAATCCAATGAGTCAACAAGAAGAAAATTGCCATTTTCGGATAAACTGGCACTATATACTAAGCTGCTGAATATAATAATTCTCAAACATAATAAATTGTTATACTTCAAAATGCACATAAAAAAGAGGGTGATGGACCGTCTGTCTCATCTTCAGCTGTGTATGCTTCTCCTCAGGACTCTGTGAGGGATTCAGCTCTGGTTCTGGAGAGAGAGTCTCGCTGTCAGGTGTCTGGACTGGTTCAGAAGGTTCTGATGCTCTTCAGAGCGGCACACAGCTCTCGGCCCGCGGCACAGTGGTACATCAGCAACCTGCATCGCTGCAGACACTTACTCCACAAGGTGTGTTTCCCATGTGTCTACCTCACAATTACTTACCCAAATACCCAGCAGTTACTTGGACATGTTCCGTTACAATGTTTCAGTTTTCTCTGGGTGTCAGTAGCCTTTATCTAACCAGGTTAAATATAAAAGTTATTTACTACCAAGCTGTGTTAGCAGTTATGTCAACATGTGCCATTATAATGTCTTGGTGTCAGTAATCTTTATCTAACCAGGTTAATTATAAAGGCTACTTACTAACTAGCTTTGTTAGCAGTTACTTGGACACGTACCGTTGTAATGTCTCAGTATTATCTTGGTGTTAGTAACCTTTATCTAACTAGGTTAAATGTAAAGGCTACTTACTAACTAGCTTTGTTAGCAGTTACTTGGACACGTACCGTTGTAATGTCTCAGTATTATCTTGGT
>JAUCMR010000090.1:336478-347568 GCA_032357425.1 Enteromius argenteus
CTCCAAAGAAATGCCACCCCACACCATTACTGACCCACTGCCAAACCGGTCATGCTGGAGGATGTTGCAGGCAGCAGTACGTTCTCCAAGGCGTCTCCAGACTCTGTCACGTCTGTCACATGTGCTCAGTGTGAACCTGCTTTCATCTGTGAAGAGCACAGGGCTCCATCTTGGTGTTCTCTGGTAAATGCCAAACGTCCTGCACGGTGTTGGGCTGTAAGCACAACCCCCACCTGTGGACGCCGGACCCTCATACCACCCCCATGGAGTCTGTTTCTGACTGTTTGAGCAGACACATGCACATTTGTGGCCTGCTGGAGGTCATTTTGTAGGGCTCTGGCAGTGCTCCTCCTGTTCCTCCTTGCACAAAGGAGGGAATAAATGGGAATAATACAATAAAAATGTCATTTAATTTTTTTCCCATTTTTGTTTATTGTCTTCGTGGCCTCACATCAACATCAAGGTTGTTTTAGCATTATTTATATACTGTTATGGTTTTTAAGAATATTTTAAATTAGCTTTAATTTTTTATATTACTAGTTTTCATTTTTAGTCAGTTTATATGCTTTTGTCATTTATTTGTATTGTTTTTAAATATTATTATGTAGCTTTAATTTTATGTCAGTTTTGTTTTAGTTTTTATTTGATTTCTAATTAGTTAAGTTTAAGGTACTTGTTTTAGTTAGGTGTCAATGCAGAATTGTCAAGCATTATATTAGTCAATAAATGACTGTTTTTAATAGTTTTAGTTTCTCCGTGCAGTAAGACGCTGACATAGCAAGTGTTCAGTCATGAAATCAGATTCTTCCCTTAATGAAGTCCAGTCACAGCGGTCACATGGAGTGTTGACAGGAAGCACGTTTATGATGCATGTTAATGCCGTGTCAACCGTGATCTCTCTCGAGTGACCACTTATGATCAGGTGACCTGAGATGGATGATATTACAGGGCCTCAGGGGACACTTAGAGTCAGTATTTCAGTTCATAGGGCTTCAGCTGTCAGAAGCACCACAGAGACTTCAGCAGAAATGTGAAACAGATTCTGAACCCTGTTCTCTCCTGCGCTTCATCAGAGGGAGGAGTCTGTGGCTCAGCCAATCACAGGCTGGAGGCGGGACCGAGAAAGCAGTGTGGACACAGGTTACCCGGGGTCAGCAGAGACGCCCCTCACGCTCCCGGAGCTGGATGTCCAAGAGTGAGTCCGCTGCACACATCTGCTGACAAACAAAAAAAGCCTCACACTGACGGTCTAGAGAAGTATGTGCATGAAAACACATGTGAGCTATAAAACAAATAGTAAATCAAAATCGTTTTTCAGGACATCACAACCCGTTTAAACACATCTCCTTACTCTTAATTCTGAATATGTTCCATATGGACTATAAAAGTACATTTACAGTATTTAGTTTTGTTTAAATAAAGCAGATTTTTTGAGTGTTTTTACGTTTACTAGATTTCACATTTAATTCAATGTATTACTTGTTTTTTCTTGTTATTATTTGTGAAATTAGCAAATTGTGAAATCTCTCTCTCCATAGAAAAATGCAAACTTTTTATATAGAAAAAAATGTTTTACACCTTAAATTTGTTGGTATTATTTAAAAAATGGTAATGTAAAACATTATTCTGATCTTATATACTAAAATATATAAAATGTATAAAATCTTTCTATTTTATTTCTTTGTGTTCTCATATCAACATCAGTGTTATTTTAGAATTATTTGTATAGTTTTTGCTAATTGCTTTCAGTTCAGTTTTAATGTTGTTTTTTTCTTATGTTTTATTTTTAGGATTTTTTATGTGCCTTTGTCATTTTTATTAATGTTATAAACTATTTGTAAAAACTTGTTTTTAATCAAAAATAACTGAATAAATACCAAATAGTTTCTACACTAGTGGTGTGTCACAGTAACAATAAAAACAATGGAATTCTGGGAATGATGTGGAAACAAAAGCATGTGACACAAATGAAAACTCTTATATTTAAGCATTTCCAGACCATCAATTGAAAGCTTTTTAAGATGTCAAAAGCAATTACAGAACTCAAACTAGTAACTGAAGGCAGCTAGATAGAAAAGCAGTTTTGACGATGTAGTGTGATGTTTGTTCTCAGTGCGCATGAAGCCGAGGATGAGGAGGAGCCATCTGAATGTGAAGACACAGTGATCTCTGATGAACAGATCGTAGACATCAGACAGACGTCTACAGACGGTCAGATTCCAGACATATTCATGCCTTTTTAGCTTGTACTTTTCTGTATTAACAAAAAATAATTTACATTGTTTATCAAATTACTGATACCCATTAGTATTATTTTTATACTAATTATTATTCATGTTAATTGAAAGCGTACTCTCCCTTCTTGTTGATTGTAGTTTTGTTTACAGATGAGAGCAGCGCCGCTGATGTCACCGAGGCATCGTGGACCAATCAGAGCAGAGCTCACAGAGATCAGGTGACTGTGTGCTGCCCAATCAGTGTACAGAGATCACTAACTAACATCACTGATAGCTCGCTTGTTCCGAGATACAATACTGTTCAATAAGACAGGATTAAATGGACTGATAGCATCATTCACTCAGTCGAATGACACTAATGTAAATTGGAACGTTTCACATTATGAATATTTATACTTAAATCAATATATAGTATTTATAATCGGTACCTCAAAATAAAAATGTACAGGCTACTTAATATTTATGGATGTGTGTATGTATGCCTTTCAACTTATTTGTTAATAAATTGTAATAATTTGTAGTTATTCAAATAAATAAAATACTATTTATTTATTAGTGTTATTATTATTAATAATAACAGTACATACTACTTTATCAGCAATGTTTTTTTGTTGTCATTTGTCAGTACTTATTTATCAATAATATTGATTTATATATAATATATAATTCTTTATTATTTTATTAGTAGTAGTAGTAATTCATATTATAAAGATGTCTCATGATCATTTTTTTTCACATCATAAAAAAAATCGATTTTTATTGATCAGTAATATGATCAATAAAAGATTGTCAATAATAGATTATCATTAATATTTAGTTATTTAATAAAAATAATATATTATTAATAACAATAATTTATTTAATAATGCATTGCAATAATAGAGTTATTTGTGGGTAATTCGTTATTTAATAATACTTATAATTAATTTTTCTTATTATTAATAATAATAAATGTATTTGTCAGTAATGATTATTTGTCATTTATCAGTACTAATTTATTTATTGAAATATATAATTACAAGTGCTGTCAAATGATTAATCACAATGAATCACATTTAAATTAAAAGTTTTTGTTTATATGTGTAATGTGTGTGTGTGTACTGTGTATATTTATTATGTATATATCAATACAGACATGCATGTATATATTAAAAAAAAAAAAAATAAAATATATATATATATATATATATTAAATGTATTTGTATATAATGTCAAATATTAGAATATAAATAAAACTTTTATTTTGGATGCGATTAATCACGATTAATTGCTTGGCAGCACTAAAACAGTAATTCATGTTATAATAAATATGCAATATTATTCATATTTGTATTTATTTATTTAGTTTGTTAGTTAGTTGCCAATAGCTGTAGCATAAGCAGGTGATTAGATGCATGATCCGGATGTAAACAAGCCCTCCTGATGTTTCCCCAGGCGTTAAAACTGGATGATCTACAGCGTTCGGACACAGATGAACACTCATTACAGTCACAGTGAGTCTGTGCATGTCAGCTTTAACCCTTCACACATGCTCCATGATCTTCAGTTATGTGTTAAGAGACTGTCTTTGACTGGAAAGCTGGTTTTTACAGTGTGCAGTGTGTCACAGGTTTAATATCTTTTCATCTGCTGTTTAGTCACAGGTGGTTGACATGAAGACGGTAAACAAACCTCAGACGCTCACGTTACACTCATCTGTGTGTTGTGTTTGTCTGATTTTGTTTCAGATCGGAGGGAAAACACGTCTCCTGTGAGCCGCTGGACAGGTGAAGATCACCTCACAGTGTAGAAATTAGGAAAGAAGTATTGTAATTTCCCCACTGTAGTGTAAAGAAATATTCTCTTTTATTTATTTTACAGTGCAGTTGTTTTATAATATGTAGCTATTACTGTCATTGTTGTTATTATTATTATTATTATTCTACTCTAATTTGTTATTCTTCCTAAAGCAGCAGTGTGGATGTAATTTAGACTAAGACATTATATCACCGATTAAAAAGAGGCTTGAGTCCACTTTAAAGTTCAGCTTCAAGTAAATTAAAACTTATGTTTTCTTAATTAAGAACACATGTTGCAGCTTTAATTTTGAACTCTTAAACTGCATTAGATAGAATAATTTAACTTTAAAATGTACAACATTTAATTGTTTCCCAATTCATAATTTGTCTCTTATTGTATCATAGCCTTCCTATCTCAATAATATTGTGTCTCTGAATCATCTGTGCTTTCCTCTTAGACCTGAGCCATCAGCTTCAGTCGGCGCTCAGCGGACAGACGGAGCGTCATTACCCATGATTCCCAGCGCTGAAACACCTCACAGCGAGCCCCAAACACACACAGACCCCGTCAGACAGCTGCTGCAGGACGAGCTCTTCAGACTAGTGCAGGTACGTCTGAGTCTGTTAACTACAGGTTTTATATATTTTAATGTTAAAAGCATCACTGTAGGAGTTCAAACGGAAGATCTCTGACCTATTTTCAGCATCTAAATCGAAAGTAAAAACTGAGAGATGATGTAGTGTCCCAGTCTACATTACATTTGTAGTATAGTACAGTACAACTGCACTGTAAAATAAATAAAGTGAATATTTCATAATACAATAACAATGCTTTGTTCTTAATTTCTAATTTAGTTGAAAAACTTTCAGTCTCTGTGAAAACAGGTTTATAATCACGTCCCATTTTAAATTGAGTGACACACTGTACTCATTTGTCCACACAAAGCTTCTGTTCTTCATAAATGATATGTAAAATTAGAAATAATTATAATAATAGCAATAATGTATCAATACTATTTATTCTTCAATATTTGATATTTAGTAGCCTTTTATTTGTAAATAATGGTTATATTTGTATATTTTATCAGTAACATTTACAATAATAATAATAATAATGATAATAATATTATTATTATTACTATTACTAATAATTAATAAATAAAAAAGAGGTGTTGAATAAAATGCTTTGCCAAAAAATAATGGCTCAAAACACAATGTTAGAGACCATTTATATTATTTATTTTTGTCAATAACATTTATTCAGCAATATTATATATTTATTAATTTAGAAATAATTATAATGTGTAATTTTGAGTGATGTGAGATATGTATTAATAATGTTTGGAAATAATTTAATTTGAAAATTATAATAATTGTATTTATTTATAATAAATGTGTATTTGTTAAAAATTATTATTTGTCAATATTTTTTATGAAATTTTTTTTTTGTAAATATATATATATATATATATATATATATATATTATTAATAATAATTTAAAGAGAAACGTTTAAACAATCATTAGCAAAAACAAAAAACAATGTTTAAATAATTTCTTTTAAATAAATGTGAGATTTGTGAAAGTATTTTCGGCTCATTGTGAAACAGATGAAATCTTTTTGGGACACCAGAAACACATTTGCTGTTTTCTTTCTGTTTCAGCTTCAGCAGATCAACTTCATGAGTCTCATGCAGGTCGTTGGAGCGTCTTTCTCAAACCTGCCGCTGTCTCAAGCAAACGTGCTTCAGGCCGGTGCAGGTTTACCACAGACCACTGCATTACCTGCCCAGTGCCAGTCTCTTACCCAGAATGCCCAGCACACTGTATGTGATGATACCAGCCTCCCAGCACGACCCACCAGAGAGGAAAGGGTTAATAAGCAGGATTTGCGGCCTGTGAATATGAATTCTGGATCTGATCTGAATCCACGTAATGAGATAGAACAGAGAAACCCAACCTGCAAACCTCAGGTAATATTAGTAGTAATAATAATAATAATAATAATGGTGTTATCTTAGTATTAATTACTTGCTAAAATGTGTTTTTTTCATATTTTGTTTAGTTTTGCTTAAATTAATTTTTTTTAGCTTTTATTTTCACAGTTTTCAGTTTAATTTTATTTGAAGTTTTAGTCATTTTGTTGTGCTTTTTGTCATTTTTGTCTTTTTTATTTCTAACTATCTTTATTTTCTATTAAGTTTTTCATACATTCATGTTTGACTTTATTTCAGCTTTATTTTAACTAATAAGAATTATTTGTAGTAGTTATATGTCTATTTTACACACAAATGTTTTTTTTGGACATGTAAACTATGAAAGCATTTAAAATTCACAAAATTATTTGAAAAAATAATTGCTACAACTACCTTTTTAAAACAATTTAAATGGTATTAAAATTTTATCTTTATTATATAGTTTTTTTAATAATAATAATAATAATACTTAGATAATTATTTATTTATATATTAAATGCATTTTAATTTATCTAATAATAATATTTATTTATTTTATATTTATCAACAATAATTATAATAAATTATTATTTTATTTTATTATTATATTATTTGTCCATATTTATGAATATTAATATGTATTGTAATATGTATTTATTCATTTAATATTTATTTATTTATTTGCCAGTAGTCATATCATAAGCAGGACCCTGTAAACACATGTCATGAGTGATGTTTGACTTGAATCTCTCACAGGAAGTCCAGCAGTTGATCATTCGCTCGGACTGGCCGGAGGATGGTCACTCTCAGGGCAGGGGTCTGATCCCGAGGGCTCGAGGGCTTCTGACCACTGCTGATAATCGGGCGTCCTCCAGCGCTGCCTCTGAAGCTCGGACACGTGGACTCAGACTCCTGCAGCTTCCTCCTGCTCCTGTGAGAGAAGCCTGGGCTCCAGACCAGCTCCCGGCTCCGTCTGACCCCTCGAGTGTCCGGCGAGCAGCTTCAGTAGCTCCTCCGGCTCTTCCTTTGCTGCGCTTTCACCCGGACACCCAGCGACCAGTCACGCTGCCTCGTATCCCACAATCCACCACGGCGAGACTGCCCAGTCTGAGCCACTATCCCAGAATTCAGCTGCTGCACAAAGAGCCTGATCCCCCCGCTGCTGTGAGTCTCCAACAACTGATCGTTATGGAAATACTTCACTAATCACATTCACTCGCAACGTTTATTATGTAATTTCATAACTTGAGTATAATAGTAATATATTGATGGTAATTTCTAAAATAAAATTTACTAATGTAAATATTGTACATATATTGTATGATATATTTTATAAATATTTTTATTATGTGTTATGAACATTTTATAAAAGCAAAAATATAATTTGATTACTGTATATTACTGTATATACATTTTAATTGTTATATTTTTCATTTAATTTAAAATAGATTTCTTTTTAGTTTTACTATTTACTCAGAACAGTAATTACTTTAAATATAATCCATTTATTTATAATTTTGTATAATAATTTTTGTAATAACTTTTTATAAATAATGATAATAATAAATGTATTATTTATTTATATTCATTTTTAGTAGTAAACAGATTCTCATGACTTATAATGATTTTTTTTTTTATTTATACTTAATGTATTCTTAGTTTTAAATAAAAATTTAATATTTTAGAATAATATTTTTATTTAAAATATATTATAAGAATTTTACAAAATACTAAATATGTAGTTTATTCCTTCTCTTTGGCTTCTTTTTTTGAGATTCACTCAAACAAGAGGCTTTTTATTCAATTCTTTATTTAAAGTTAAATATATCATTATAATTATATATCATAAGTATATATAATTTCAAAAACACTTTAACAAAGAATATAAAAATAGGAATATCAATAATAGTGTAATCAAACATTAAATGATTCATTTTCATCTAAAAATACTACATAAATACATTTTCTTTGTGAAAAATGCTTTTGACTCAACAATTAGACAACCGATTTAACAGCATAACAGCCATAACTTACACTTCACTGTAATATTCATATATAAGTGTGACACATTCAGTAATTATTTATACTATTTTATTTATTTTATTATTTATACAGTAATATATAGTATATTATCTATACTCTTTTGCTCACTTGGTTATCTGATTTTGATCAAACACACACTGATTTTGTGGCGTTCCTGTGTGTTTGTGTAGGTTCAGTGCTTCAGCTCGGCTCCAGTACGAACACCTCGTCTCATCCCGCTGCAGGAGCTGCTGAGATGGGCCCCAGCGAGGCCGACGGGCCCCAGGACCAGACTACAGCTCTTAAAGACCGCCCCCGTCCCAGAGAACAAGAGCACAAGCAGCCCATCCATCAAGAGGTGACCATTTGACAAGTGTGACCCTGGAGCACAAAACCACTCATGAGGGTCATGTTTTTAAGATTTCCATTGATGTCTGGTTTGTTAGGAGAGGACAAAATTTGTCTGAGATACAACTGTTAGAAAATCTGGAATCTGAGGGAGCAAAAAAATCTAAATATTGTGAAAATCACCTTTAAATTAAGTTCTTAGTAATGCATATTACTGATCAGAAATGATTTTATATTTATGATAGGAAATATACTAAATATCTATTTTTACTTAATATTCTAATGATTTTTGGCATAAAATAATTTTTTTTAAATTTTGACTCATACAATGTCTATTTCTACTAGTTATTACTGTTTTTGTGCTCCAGGGTCACAGATCAAGGTTTTTAAAAAAATATTCTGGCTTTGTCTTGTTCAGACGGAAGAGGAGAGAGGAGAAGAAGAAGGAGGAGAAGATTGCGGTCACTTTCAGACCAGAAGACTCCATCATTCCTCCGGAGGAGCTGCAGACGTCTCTGGATCCCAAAACTGTATTTATGTGTTTTTGATGAACTATTCCTTTATGTAAAGTATAACTGCAAAGTCAATCATCTTGTGTTTTGTCGCGTTCAGCCTGCAGAAGACGTGTTGGATCAGAACGACGCTTACACCTTTCCTTTAGGTGAGGAGATCTGTGTCTGACAGTAAATTTAAGTATGTTTCAGTTACCGATGGCAGTTTTTACTAGTTCTAGTAAATCAGCACTGCTCCCGGAGCTCTGCCTGTCTGTCTTGTTTTCCTCAGATGTAGATGAATGTGTGTATTTTGCTCAGGCTGCTTTGACTCAGAGCTGTCTGGACAGCGGTTGTTAGAGAAGGCTTACATCACCTCGGCTGAGCTGCATGCGTTCGCCTCGACTCAGAAGACACCTCCTGACATCCAGGACGCTTGTACAAACACTGAAGCAGGTATGTGCTCAGATATATCACTGAGAACACACGCTTTAACTTCACTGATGTAATCTCTGCCTTTGTTTACTCCAGAACAGCCTCGCTCCGTCACAGATAAAGCCGTCTCTGTCCAGCTTCCTTCATCTCCCAGCATGCCATCTGCTCGTGAGTTCATGAGATGAATCTGGGTCTAAAATGAGTACCTGAGATGCATCAAAATAAAAAATTTACTTTAGGCTGTAAATAAACTCAAACAAACTTTTTTTTTAAAACATTTTTAACAAATGGGTTCAAATTTTTTGCATTAGTTTTTTCTATAAGCATCATAAGAAAATTAAATTAAAGAAATTAACATGGTCTCTACTAAAGCAAAAAAAATTAGTGACAGAAAATTATGGACAAAAATTATAATTCAGCCTTAAAAAAAAAAAATATATATATATATATATATATATATATAAAACTTTTTTATTTGTTTTTTTTATATAAGCAATATTTCTAGAAATTTAGTTGTCATGTCTATTGTGTAAATACACTATTTGTCTAGCTATATATATATATATATATATATATGCGTGTGTGTATATATAATGTATGTTCATTTACTGCAATTAATTCCATAACAAAAAAATGTTTTATTACTTGTAATAAATCATTTAAATTTGAAGTACTGAAAAAACTGAAATAAAAGTAAGAGCTATATAGACATAAAAAGTAAAATAATAAAAACATAAATTTAGTAAATATTTAAATTTAATATAAAATGGAACATAAATGAATCATAAAAAAATTAAATGTAATAAATATTATAATATCAGTGATACTAAAATAACACCTATACATCCTATCAGATAATGAAGAAATATTATTATGTATTAAAAATGATGTGTATCTATTATGTAGCTCACTGTTTGTCTTTGCTGTATATCTGATGTGTTTCTCCACAGCTGGAGGAGGGCTGATAGATGCTGCTCCTGTCGTTCCTCCAGACGTTTTCTTGAATCTTCGCTACTCTAAAGAAAAATCATCAGACCACGAGAACAGAGGCCCTGTGGAGTCTGTCTCAGATCTTGTAGGGAAACAATGAATAGAAACCATATTTTAACGTAATAATGCTTGAACGGTTTGAGACTGAGCTCGGCTCGTCTCTGTTATTGCAGAATCCAGAGGGACGGCGGTTCATCAATGTGATCGATCTGACCGACCACGCTATGCTTCAGAATCAACCCTCATCGGCTCAGCTCCACCTACTAGCGGCGTCTGTCGTAAACCCCGCCCACAAACCCGACCGAAGCTCCGCCCCTGACAACACTGAGCACTTCACTGAGAGTCTGGCTGGAGAGGATCCAGGTATACTGTTCAAAATGATCATGTGACATACATGATTTTGTAGTGTTTTATAATAATTGTTTTGCTGTTTGTTTATACATTTTTATCTATTATTTTATTATTAGCTGTTCACCTTGGTTTAAGGCACAAAGCAGTAAAACCTGGTTTTGCGTAGTAATTACAGTAGTAGTTAATGGGTGTTTTGTTTTTGTTTTGTTTTTTTTAAGCACCACAAGTGAATGAAATGATGTCTCCTAAAGAAAAAAATCTGCGACAAAACATTAAAAAAATGTATTTTGCATAATTTCCCTGGCAAAAACATTTTTAAAACAAGTGTCTCTGTTTGTAGCAAATTATACATGCAAAAATAAATGAGTAATAACTAAATAATTATACATAATATACAATACAATATACAACTAGATAGTAAAGTTTGGAGGCAAACTTTAAGTTGGCTTGAAAAAGCCTAGCTAGAAAGTTTAAAACAGTTTAT
>JAUCMR010000090.1:365019-380821 GCA_032357425.1 Enteromius argenteus
ATTTCTATGTTAATTTATATGTGTGTGTATATATATATATATATATATATATATATATATATATATAAATATATGTATTTGTGTATGTATATGTAAATATTCATCAGTGTTGCAAAATTAATCATTTAAATCAAATTCAAAAATAGTTTCAGATCAATTTTCGAAGCAGCTGCACAGTACATAATAGTGTCATTATTCAGCTCATTTCGGTCCAAATGTTATTGAAATGCTTATATTGTTGTGTTTTAAGCTCCAGGAGAGCGTGTAATGAAGCTGATTTGTGCTCGTTCAGGTTTCAGCTATGGCTCTGGATCCGTCTGGTGCTCGTCTGGTCACCGGAGGCTACGATTACGACGTTAGGTTCTGGGATTTCGCGGGGATGGACGCGTCCCTGCATGCGTTCCGCTCGCTGCAGCCGTGTGAATGGTGAGGGTCCAGCTCCGGTCAGAGCAGATCAACACTGACCATTTCTGTTTGCTCTTTTGTTCTTCATAGAAATCCCCCTAAATCGAACGAAATAGTCTTGAGACATTGATATATTATGAAGGTATACATTAAAAAAGTAAAATATATTTGGTGTATATTATTTAAATTGTATTGTAAATAAACATTATGGTAATATTTTATAAATTTAATTTAATGTTGATAAATGTAGTATTCATAATAATAAAAATAAATTAACTTTATAGAAAAATATAATATGAATTAAAATTATATTTTACATAAAGAAAACAATTTATTTAATTTTTTTAACATATCTATTAATTATAATAAGCACATCTTACCCCAAATTCCTATTAATCTAATGTATAAATTCTTGAAATAAATAGAAAAAATTAAATAAAATATATATATATATGGTATTATTTTAACATTTATGCTGATGTAAAGTAGTATTTATAATGTTTAAAAGTAATGGAAATCTAATAAATAAAAATAGCTGTATTTACTAAATTATAATATAAAATAAAATATTGTACTTGAAGATAACTAACTTTTTTTAATTACTTTTTTTTTTTTTTAAAGTATTTTGTCGTTCTTTTTTGTTTTGCGTTTATTATAATAAGCTTAATTTATCCCTAATTTTTTTTATTAATTTAATGCAAAAATATTACAATATGTTTTATTATTTAAATTATATATATATATAAAAAAACATGGTAATATTTGATGCCTTTAATTTAAGCTAATGTAGATACCCATATGTAGTGTTTATACTTAATAAATGAATTAAATGAACAAAGGAAATAAAATAACTTTATAAAGATAAATAATATAAAAACAAAAATATTTTGCATGAATCATTTATTTTGTATTTATTTATATTTTTGTAGTTATTAATTAATTAATTAAATAATTATTAAATAATTAATTACATTTTATCTCCAAAGTCCCGTTAATTGAATGGTTAAACATCTTCTAAACAAGGGAGAAAAAGGTTGATTTATTAGTGATTTATTATTTAAATTGGATTGTAAAAAAGAAACATTACGGTAATATTGGGTACATTTATCTTATGCTTATCTATTTGTAGCATTTATAATATTTTACAGTAATGAAAATCTAATGAGAGTTAAATAATAAAATAAAATTGCATATTTTTGGCATTTTACATTTACTTATAATTAATGGTAATTAAGCACATTTTATCCCTGAAAATAAAATGGAAATCACATTTTCCAAACAGGGCCTATTTTTAAACCGGCCCTGGATCTCTGCTCAGATCAGCTAAATGCAGCCAGATGCTGGGTATTTTCGTCCTCGTCTTTTTGTTTTTCCTTGAAATCCTCCTAATAGTGGAACCCAATTGTCTGAAGATATTGAACTGTAATTGGCTGAGCCCGAGTGCGATTTACTGAAGCGCCACGGCACATTAACAGCTTCAGCAGCCCAGGTACGGTGGCATCTTTTTACCAGCAGACGCCGAACAGAGCGGCCAAAGAAAACACGGGGCCCATGTGGAGCCCATAAAGCCGCTGACCCGCAGAGGGTAACAGGAATTTACAGCGGACCTCTGCCTCTGATGGCTGTGTTTTCTTCCTCTCTGAGCTCTCACAGAGTCATTGACAGCATTTACGGCCGCTCCAGGAACGCAGCGCTCAATCTGACTCTAATTGTGCTCAATTCAGTCTCAAACAGCGCAGAGATGATGAATGGCTTCCAACTGTTTGCACAGATTACGCTGTTATCTTGTTCTTGTACTGTATTAGCACAGCTTATGAGCTCTAACACGGCTGGGTCACATTACACTCCAGAACAGCAAGAAAAACTGCGTAAGACCTTAAAACGTTTCGCTTCGGTCGTTTTAATGACAGCGAAGCACGCTCTCTCCATTGCTGTAATGCAAAAATGATATATTATAAATTTTAGATCATATTTATGCATCATGGGTGTGTTTGGAGTGCAGCTTTTAATTTATTTAGATTCGTTCTGTCAAACAATTAATTGCAGTTACATATTTTGAATAATAATATTAATGTATATACATGTAAATAATTTTTAAATACATGCATGTGTTTGTATTTATGTATACATAATAAATGTACACAAATATTTGATTATTGATATTCATGACCAGGTTTGGACCTTCATGAATCAAAAGAAAGACAAATTACTGACTTTTTAATATAATTTTGTATCAATTAAAAAATTGCAAATACAAATAAAATATCTATATTTAAAAATTATAAAATATAGTTAAAAAATAATATTTAAAATATTTTTTATTTTATTTTTTACATTTATTTTATACATTTAATGATGAGACCATTAATTTATTTGACCTGAAAGTTAAGCGGTTTGTCAAAATTAAATATTATAAATACATATTATTGATTATTTTAGGAATATAATATATATCACACCAAAGTGTTGCAATAAAAATAATATTTATTTATTAACCAGCCTGTCTTTTTAAAGCCTTATTACCATTAATTAGTTTCTATAAAGGAAAATGAAATATATATTTATTTTTATTATGGGGTGAAATTATATATAAACCAACTTTATATGTAATCATGAGCTAATATATTGTTTTTAGTATTTTAATTAAAATAATTTATATAAAAAATATTTAGACTTAATTGGTAAAAAGGTATTGATTCATTTTGTATTGGAACAGTCTATGAGTGAATGCATTAATACATTATAGTATAAAGAAAATGAAAAAATATTTAATAATAATTACTTTGCTACTTTTACAATAAATGCTGTTTTTTTTTTTATTTTTTTTTTTTTATATATATTTAAATTAAATATCTACTATCTGACCAGTGCCTATAATAACAAAACTGTGTAGTGGTCTCTCTTATATTGATCATCTCTTGTAAAATCGTGTGTGTTGCAGTCATCAGATCAGGTCTCTGCAGTACAGCGTCACCGGTGACGTTATTCTGGTGGTGGCCGGAAACTCGCAGGCCAAAGTTCTGGACCGCGATGGCTTCCAGGTCCTCGAATGCATCAAAGGAGATCAGTATATAGTGGACATGGCCAACACCAAGGTAACTTTAAAGACACGTCTGCATATAGAAATCTTCCTCAGTGTTTGCTAAATGTTGTGTAATTTATTAGTCTATATATAGGCTACAGCATATGCCTCGTCTTATTTGTTTTTGTTAATAATCTTTAGCTAGTTTGTCATAGTGTTGTTGTGTTTTCAATTAAGAATAGCAATGAATCCACCTTTCAAGCAAAGTCAAAAAAGCATAAGATTAAACACAGAATGAATCCCTGTGAAGGTCTTATGAAGCGAAACGATCAGTCTGTGCAATAAACTGAACATTATTTGTACTCCAGAGCCTGACACACTGGGATCCTGATTCTTTTCTGTGAACTGATTCTTTCAGACAATTCACTTCAACGAACTGCTTCAAATAAATGATTCACCAGTTTGTTTACATAATGACACGATGACGTAAATGTGGATATTTTACATCTTTAAAGCATATAAAGTGAATAAACAAGTCTCATAAACAGTGACAGACCATAGAAAAGTGTTGGGTTCACCTGTGCTCATAACAGAGTCAAACTGGTCACAGAATCAGATACGCTGCTATTTTGGTTAATTTCCAATGGAAGTCACCGTGAAGTCACTCCAGACTGTTCATCTGAAGCTCTGGGTTACATTTAATAATATTGTAAATAATGCTCAGTTTCTTGCACAGGCCGATCGTTTCGCTTCATAAGACCTACATACAATTCAAAAAGTTTAATTTTGTGTTGCCTGTGTATGCTTTTTTGACTCTTAAAGTGGCAGTAACCATCAACTTACATTATACCAGCGATTCTTCATTTTGAGTGAACTATCCCTTTAAAAACAAGAGTCAGAAAGAGAGTTGTTGTTTATATATTAAATATACTTCTATATATGACATAAAATATAAGAATATTAATGTATATGTACATATTTGTAAAATTTGTCATTGATGTTCATGACCAGGTTTGGACCTACAGAAACTGCCTTCATGAATCGGAAGAAAGGAAAAAAATTAATATAATAATATATCAATTAAAAATATTTAAATAAAAATACAAATAAATAAATGTGTATAAAATATATATAAAAAATAATGTTTCTTTTATTTTTTTTTATATTTACATTTAATGGTGAGACCATTAAAATATTTGACCTTAAAGTTAAGTTATTTTTTAATGAATATTATTATTTTATGAATTTAGTGTCACACTGTATATGTCACACCAAAGTATTGCAGTATATATGCAATAATATTTATGTATTAACCAGCCTGTCTATTTAAAGAAAATGCAGCCTTATTATCCTTAATTAGCCTTGATAGTTTCTTTAAAGCAAAATAATTTTTTTTTTTTTTTTTATTATTTGGTGAAATTATATATAAACCAACTTTATATTTCATTGCAAGGTAATATAATGTTTTTAATGTTTTAATTAATATTTAATATTAAAATAATTTAGATATAAAATTTTTATACCAAAAAAAAGGTATTGATTTATTTTGTATTGGCGCAGTCTGTAATTTTATGTAATTAAAGTGTAAAATAAAAGCATAAAGTATTTACATATTTAATAATAATTACTATGCTATTCTTACAATAAATGCTGTTTTTTAATTGTTTTATATCTGTTGTTGTTTTTATATCTGACCAATGCCTGTAAAAACAAAACTGTGCAGTGGTGTCTCTTATACTGATCATCCCAGAAGGCATCTTTTAGACTCTTTAGTGCTTTAGAGATCTGTTCACATGCTCTGAGTGTTTCTCACGGTCTGTTTGTTTGCTGCATCTGGACGTTGTTTGTTGACCGAGGCGTAATGAGGTGTACATGAACTACATCAGAGAGGCCAGCGCGCACTAAATATTGCACCTGGTCCTTCGGGCCGTCCACACACACACAAACACACTGTCCCTCTGTAATCGGTGTGACAAACCACTTCCACTGTCTTTGATTGTAATTAGCTTTTCTCTCCTCCGTGGGTTCGTTATGTACCCTAGAGAGTGCGTTTCAGCCTCAGACATAAATATTGTTTTCTTCAATCATCGTCAATGTCTTGTTTTGCTGTAGACCGATGCCAACTGGACGTCCATAACAGAAATACTTGAATGCCGTTGGTTTTATTATCATAGTTATTGCTTCCACATGTGAGCACACTTGGCGTAGACTACAGACACACATGTATGCTAGTGCAGTGTTTATTAATGTTACTTTTTTATTTTTATATTTTAGTTTATTTTTTAGTAATTGTTTTTGATGGTTTTATGGGGGATGATTACAACTTACTGCTTTCTTCTGCCCACCAAGGCTGCATTTATTTAATCAAAAACACATTAAAAATTGTGAAATAATATTGCTATTTAAAACAATGGTTTTCTGTGTTAATCTGTTGTAAACTGTAATTTATTTCTGTGATGCGCAGCTGAATTTTCAGCATCATTGCTCTATTATCTCAGTGTCACATGATCTTCAGAAATCATAATGATATGATCATTCAAGAAACATTTCTGATTATTAATGTTGTAATTAATTACAATATTTTTGTAGATGCATTGGAGTAAGTAATGTTTAGTTGAAACACTAAAAAATTTAATTTAGATTTCTACTCGTTTAGGACACATTAAAAGTGACAGTAAAGACATTAAAATGTGGCAAAAGATTAAATAAATGCTGTTCTTTTCAACTTTCTATTTATATGTGAATCCATAATATAGTACAAATATATGTATCAGAGTTTCCACACAAATATTGATAATAATTTAAAACTTAAATAATTTTTTTTACACTTTCTGACATATATTTAATGAATTATTGAGCACTAATAATGGTAATTTACATTTTCATCACAGGAATAAATTATATTTTAAAATGTATTCACATAGAAAACAGTTATTTTCATTTAAACTAATATTTGACAATTTCTAAATCAAATAAATGCAGCCTTGGTGAGAAGAAAAGACTTAAAAAATCTTAATTAAGCTTAAAAAATTAAGCTAAAAAAACCCTTTTGTACTTATTTTAAAGTTTTTAATATTATATTATATTTTATTTTACTTAGCCAAAACAAAGTTTAATCAAATGCAAAGTTTGTCAGTAAGTTTTTAAAGGTATTGTTAGCGTTGTGTCTGAGGTCAGTAGCTCCAAACAAACCATCTTTTGTTTCCTGTTTAGTCACTGACTGACAGGAAGCAGTTGTGATGCGTGATCGTCCTTACAATGTGTTTCTGAGTCAAACCCTGTAAGGATGGAGCCAGATATCTGCTCTGAATTTGTGTTTTGTATCCCATGAGTCCCACTGTATGTCTTTCGGCGTCGTGAAGGTCAGATGAATAAATCCTGCAATAAAGTATTCAGAACATATTTGTTATGATGCAGCGAATGAATGGCACGCTTTAATAATGCGCTTCAAACAATGCAGCATGTGCTCATCATTACAGACAATCACTGACAGCTTTATTTACTCTCTCAGAATGACTTTATAACAGCATTCTGATGCGTTTCCTGTTCTTCGATTGGACTCTCATTTCCTGTGTCTAAATTAACACTTAAAAGTCAACACCAGAAACATATTCTCTTCTGTAGAGTGTGAATGTGAAACAGAGTATTCATTTATTAGAAGTAATGTTGGACAGAACATTGTTTTATTCATGTTTAGTAAGAAAGATATAAATTATTCTAAAGTACCCCTTTTTTTGGATAATGTACTGATTAATCATCCATAGTAAATTTATTACATTATAAATTAGCTTTGTTGATTCAAATTATTGATTGGAATTTGATCCAGATTTTTTTATGTATTAATAAGATATTAATTAAAATATAATTTGTATTTATGTATTAATGTGATTCAGTTATTCATTGGAATAGTATTACAATTATATATATATTTTATTAAAATGATCAAAGTGATTTATTATATTTTGATATAGATTTCATTTAATTATTTATTAATATTAAGCAAGCTTTATTTATAGATTTATTTATTGGAATTATATTTATAAATAGATTTATTATTATTTATTTATTTATTTATTAACATTAATCAAATTATTAATTGTAATTTTATTCAGAAATAAATTATTTATAATAATAATAATAAATTATTATTATTTTATTAATATAAGATATATAAGATTTAATTTTATTTATTTATTTATTATTATTTCTTGTATCCAGATATATTAATATGAGAAAATGTTTTTATTGTATTTGTATTTATTTTTTATTTATTTGTTAATGATTCAAATGATCCGTTGGGATTTCGTTCAGATTTAAATATTATTATTTAAATTGTTATTTGGTATTTTACTTAATGTTTATATTTATTTATTCAGGATTCAAACTATTTATTTATGGTTTAATTTTATTCCTATTTCTTGTTCTTATTTTTGAGTATAATTAAAATGTTAATGTTGCTTAATGTGCTCTCATAGGGTCACACAGCGATGCTGAACGATGGCTGCTGGCATCCCAAAATTAAAGAGGAGTTCCTGACCTGCTCCAATGACGGGTGAGTCGTCGAATGCGTTTAGTGAACGTATGAAGAGTCTCTTTCTGTCTTGGCAGAGCGAAAGTTGAGTGTTGAGCAGGCTTTTTATGTTTGCATACTTCAGTATGTTTATGGCTTTTCTGAAAACCATTTGTTCTTGAGCTTTAACCCGTGATCTCAGGGGATTGTGGGTATTTCACTGGGCTTGTTGTGAGTGATTCACAGTTTGATGTTAGTCACTGAAACTTTCCAAACAACATACATGATTGTCTTAATCAGATTTAAAGCTCTGAAATATATTCCTCAAACACAATCCATTCTCATAACTTAAAACTTTAAATATAATAACATTTATGGCAGTCGTCATGAAATGAGTCAGATTGAATGATTCAGTGCATCTTTTTTTCCACACTGGTCTTTTTATTTAATTCAGGAATCGCTCCATAAAACTAATTTGTTCATACAAATGATCATCTTTTATTCTTTAGTTATCCAGTCAATTAGTGAGTCTTAATTCTGATTCAGTGAGTCATCTGATTCAAACAGTAACTCCTTTTGAGTCTCCTTGTTCATAAGAATCAGTCAATTATTTCTATTTGTTAAAAATTACATTTATGGCAGTCATCAAGTGAGTCAGATTTATTGATTCAGTGAGTCTTTTTTCAGAAAGAATCATCTGACCATTTCAACAATCTCCGTATTTTTGATTGTCTTTTAATGTTTATTCAGATTTAGTGAATCATTTGTTAGTGTATATATGTAATTATATATGTATGTATATATATATAATTTTAAATACATTTTTTGAATTTTGAATACATTTGTAAGATGAGTCAGTTTACACAATATGGCAGTGATTTTGTCAAATTATAATTTATAACTACTTATCATTTATGATTGATAGCAGTTATGGCCTGTCGGTGGGTCTGATTCAGATTCAGTGAGTCATTTGTCAGACTGTGTTCTTTTTTGAGCAGTCTTTTCATAAGAGTCTGTATTTAGATCACATTTTTAGTTTTTTCTTGAGATAAAATAGCATTTATGGCAGTAATTTAGTCTTTTTTCTAGTTTTTGTTCCTCACTTGCACTAATGTGATGTATGTTGTCAGCGCTCCAGTTCAGATGTTTCAGTGTTCGCAGCCTCCAAACTACAGGCCTGTGAAATTTTATATGCATGGAAACCTGCTTTAAATCGTGTTGCCCTGTAAAAGCGCTGGTTTTACTGTACATCTGAAGCGTGGCGAGATAGATTCTGGAAGTCGTCCCTTGGCACGTTGCGGCGCATGTCGCAGGCGCGTTCAGAGGAGGACGTTTAGCTCCAGAACAGCTGCAGAAGTGAGCCGTCCCCGGAGAGACATTATATCAGCGCTCAGCGGGCCACATGTGTCCTGTGATGGGCTGGTGCGGGGTTAACAGGGGTCACGCAGGGGTCAGGATGGACCCGCTGTAGATTACACTGACAGACTCACTCCTCGGGGTTCATGGGATGGAGGAACTGACTGAAACTAGGTGTTTTATCACAT
Source organism: Enteromius argenteus (assembly GCA_032357425.1). Classification (NCBI taxonomy): domain Eukaryota; kingdom Metazoa; phylum Chordata; class Actinopteri; order Cypriniformes; family Cyprinidae; genus Enteromius; species Enteromius argenteus. The sequence continues at coordinate 374,501 of JAUCMR010000090.1, forward strand.
GTACAAGTTGAGAAGTTTTGTTTGGAGTGATGTGGAAAGCTTGTTGGTGTTGGTCTAGTCTGCAGTAACATAAAGAGAGCACGTTTTGTGCTGTCAGAGGGGATGATGGGAAATGTATTGTTTTGTTGGAAACATTAACCGGCTAAATGAATATGTTTTCTGTTCTTCTTCAGTAGTGGACAAACTAAAACTAAATCTGAACTACTGTTTTAATGTCTTCGGAAGAGTCATTAAGGGTGCATTTATTTGATCAAGAATACAGTCAAAATTGTTAAATATTATTATAATTTAAAATAGCTGTTTTTCAAGTGAATATCTGTTAAAGTGTAATTTATTTCTGGGATCAAAGCTGTATTTTCAGCACCATTACTTCAGTCTTCAGTGTCACATGATCCTTCAGAAATCATAATAATATACTGATTTACTGCTCAACAAACATTTCTGATTATTATCAATGTTGAAAACAGTCGTGCTGCTCAATATGTTTGTAGAAACTGCAATTTTTTTTAAAGGGGTTAATAGAAATAGGTTAAGAATTAATAAATAGAAATTTAAGTTAATTATTTTGTTTATTTCTAATCTCACTTTCATACATTATTGTGTGTGTATATTTATATATATACTCTTACATTATGCTATAATTATTTTTTCATACTTTTTCTTAATATACATTTATTATTTTTTAATCTAACACAATTTATTATTTTTAACATTATTTACATTTTAAATTAAACAATTTAGTCATGTTTTTTATGACTTCATGTAAGAATGCACTAGTGAAAGTCTCTCCGGCTGTTATTGAAGCCTCTCTCTTTATGCTGCGGTGAATTAAAAGTTGCTGTCTCGTCTGTGTTTCGACCAGCTGTTTCTGAACATCATCAGCGCCTCGTGTCGTGTCTCGGTGGACCTGTGCTTCCGGTGGATAAGTGTGTTTCTGCAGACGGCCTGATTACACACATTATTTCTGGGGGTCCCGTCTGAGTTGAATGAATCTCTTCTAAGGTGCTTGCAGACGGGGAATCCGTCATAAATAGAGCAGGTTTCACATCTGTACGGTCATTGATCGCTCACAGCGGAGCGGCTTTGAGGGCTGATAATAGCACAGATAAAGATGAATTCATCTGACCCTCCTGCTGCTTCTTTAGAGTCTTATTTTGCACAAAAACTGTCCCCGGTCCCTTAGTGCTCGAACACTGGGCTGGTAAAACGCTTTGATCGGGTCGTTTGGGAGTGAAACGCTCTTTAAGACTGTTTCTCAGCACCGCTGGGCCTTTAATAGACATCATGAATCAAAGAAACATAAAGCAGAACTGTAGTTTTCCTTAACACAGATCTCGTTCCCATGACCTCACACGCTAGCTTACCCGCTTCACCAGATCACCTGGGTAAGACAGACACAACTAAAAAACAAATACTAAAAATTAAAATAATTCTAATAATGTATTCATAATAGTGCTGGGCAACGATTAATCACATCCAAAATAACAGTTTTTGTGTATAAAATATATGTGTGTGTAAAAAACAGCAGCTGTGGTTGCTGGAATTCGATTGTAAAAAATACGGTAACACCGTTTTAGGTTTTACTGTTTTAAGTTAAATTTACAGTTAAATACCGTAATTTCATTAACTGATATAATGTTAATATACCAAGCTATTAAAGTACTGAAATCTGTTTTGTAGCTTTGAAATACACTGATAAGCACTAAATGCAGGTGGAGATGAGAAAGTCACATGATGAACCAAAGCAGCTTTTAAATATGAACATATATAGAAGGAGCTCAGAGTCATTCACACAAACACTAAACACCATCATGATGAGACTGAATTAATTTAACAACATTACATGTAACATACAACCCTAATAAACATCACTGATAAGAAAAAACTAAGAAGAAACATAGTTATTTTAAAGAAAAAACATCAAATTCAAACTAAATTTGAAATGCAATGCAGGGAATTCTGGGAATGTCAGTTTACGTTTTTTCCCTGTAAATTTTACAGGAATTTACCATTTAACACGTTTTTACTGTAGCATTTTTACAGTTTTTTACTGTTAAAATCACGGCCATTTTTTACAGTGTATGTTAATTATTTATATATAGATTCAAGCACATGCGTGTCTATATTTAAGAAAAATATGTAGTTTTTAGATATTAAATATATATTTATAATATGAATTCTGTGAATAAATGTACATGGAAATACTTGTAAATATTTTTTTCAAATATATACATATACATATATATATATATATATATATATATATAATATGTATGTAATTGTATTTTCCAGCATTCACACATGAATACAAAGTAAAAAACAACAGTATTTATTTTAAATTAAAATCTGTAGTGTTAAAATATCATGTCTTTAAGGCAGAGAATGTTTATTTTCTTTATTTTACAAAAGCACATTTTGTTTTTATGACTATAACAAAATTATAACTGTTCCAAGCGATTGCAGTTTAAGTATTCGTTATTGTCCCATCTTAATTTTTGTGTCCCTAAAATAGCCTTAGTTTTCTTTATGCAAAATATGATGTGTTTTTATCCACGGTGAGTTTGTGATCTCAGCTTTCGTCCGCGGCTGTCAGGTGATGAATAGCGGTGACCTCTGCGTGACCCTCACTGCATTGTTCTCTCGGCCATAACGCGGTAAAATCCCGGCGCAGACCGTATGCCATGGATTCCCATAATGCCGTGCTGCAGTGAGAACAGGTTTCTGGCTCCACAGTAAAAGCTCTGGAGATCTGCCACCTGTTACAGCTACTACTCACAAAACTATAATATTAGTGTTTCTCCTGCAGAATAAACACTGTTTTAATACATGTGTATGAATTTAAATTAATTTACATGTGGTCCTCGAGCACAGAAGCAGCCATCAGCAGCTCAGGTATATTTGTAGCAAGAAATTTCTTTTATGCCAAAAATCATCAGGATATTAAGTAAAGATATTGTTCCATGAAGATATTTTGTACATTTCCTACTGTAAATATATCAAAACTTCCTTTCTGATTAGTAATATGCACTGCTAAGAACTTTATTTGAACAACTTTAAAGGTTTTTTTCAATATTTAGATTTTTTTTGCTCCCTCAGATTCCAGATTTTCAAAAACCATACTTCAATGGAAAGCTGCTTTCAGAGTCTCTTAATGTAAAATTTTTTTTAATTATGACTGGTTTTGTGCTCCAGGGTCACATTAGTTTTTAGAGGTGATGCTGAAATGAGGCTTATTTCTGGAAACGAGCCGGAGAGCGTGATGACAGACGTTCAGGAGGACTGTATTTCTATTGATTGTTCAGAGCTGCACAGGAGAGTGTATTTTTAGATGTGCACTCATTTGTTTGGTCTGAAGATGGATTAGAAGACTTCTCATACGCTCAGGATCTTTGCTAACTTGCTGCTGTTATCAGAGTTAATTAACCTCCGGGGCAAGGAAGTATAGGAAGTATTAGGACTATAAAACACATCTCTTTTGTGATCAGATAACTTCTCACCACTCACCAATGACATCATCTTTGCTTATTATTTTTTTATTATTATTTCTGATCTGACAGTAATCTATTGTAGATGGTAGTGAACTTATTAAAACGTTGCTGAATTTAATCATTCATCCTCTTTTTAAAACAAAACCTATATATAACAACAAAAATATAATTAAAATGTATTTTTTATATTTATAATTTAAAAAAATATATAATATGTACCTGCACTGCTAAAAATACTATTTTTTTTAAAATGCATCTGTTTATTTTTATTTAATTATTTTTTATTTGTAATTAATTGAACTGTAATATTATTTAATAAAAACCTTTTAATATAATGTTAACTGTACTGTTAAAAATTATATATAAACAACATTTTCCTACCATAGCTGAACTGCTGAAGATGTAAAGTAAATCAATGATTTCAATTTGTCAGGCATATTTGCAACAAAAATCAATTTATGACACATTAAAAGATGAATTACTTTCACCCTAAATACATGTTTTTAATTTCCCACTATCCTAGGTTTTGCTCATTTGTCAGTAAGATTTTTTTACTCATTTAAAACACAATAAAATTGAATATGCTTCCTTATTATTTTATATATTTTAATATGTAAGTCAGAATAAGCATTTTTTAATATTATGTCACACTGAATGACATCATTTCAACCAAATTTTGACATTTTATTCTCATATATAAAGAAATTGTTTTATATATCATAACCATTGTTCTCAGATTTTCAGGTAAGTTTTTTAGCTGCAGTGCTTTCAAGCTAAATAAAATAGCCTTTATCAAAGATCATATGAAGTGAACTAATATCCACATTTTAGGATCAGGATGAACATGATATTTGAGTAACGAGTGTCAGGCTCAGAGCGAATGAGGAAGGGTCCTTGTTTAGTGATGTGACCTGTCCTGAAGTGTGTTCCTCGTCGATCTGTGTGGGCCGTGAGTGTGTCCGGGTCACGTCTGAATGAAGCTCCTCACAGAACAAGTGTTGCGTGTCGTTCAGTGAAGCACAGCGCTCTGATGATTAACACATTCCCAAACAGTGACGCCGCTTCACTGCTACGGGACTTTAAAAGCCCATTAATGGAAGTAGTCAGTATTTTAGTAATCCAGTAATCTAAAGATTAGTAATCGGATAATTATACTATCTATTTTTTAATATGCCTAATTGAACAATAGCCTTTAAAATGACGATTAATTGCATAGAAAATGAATGTTTTTGTTTGCCTAATATATCTGTGTATATTTATTATGTTTATATAAACACATACAGCATATATAATATTTTCATCTATAGTTATATTCATATAATTTATATTACAAATAAATATATTTTATATACAAACACTTTTCTAAAATATATACGTGTGTGTATTTATATATAAACAGTATATATACACAGTACGCATACATATGTAAGCAGAAACTTTTATTTTGGATGCGATTAATCGTGATTAATCGTTTGACAGCACTACTTTAAAAACATAATAGCAATTTAATAAACAAAAAGACACATTTTTTTATAATTTATTTATCATAGTATTTATAAATGTTTTTACATTATCTTATTTAATGCTGTATGTATTTTGAATGTATTTATTTTATTTTATTTTTATTTTTTTAAGTGTTTTAAGTAACAATTTATATTTATTTATTTATTTATTTATTTATTTAAATTCAAATGTTTAATATTTTTAATATTTGGCCGTTTCTTTAATGCTACAGACGCTGTAATTTTTTAAAATATGTGTAAACTTAGAGAGCTTTTATTTTGAAATGGTGATAAACAGTTAGCATGCTGAGAAAGATATTGATGTATTCTCCTGTGTTTGCATTGGTTTAGAAATGATTTCTCTTACCGATCTGATGAAGTAGGGCGCGTTATGTTTATTGGGACGCAGATAGAGATGAATATGGTGTTTTTGAGACGCTCTCAGCTCCTGAGAAACACCAGCAGCTCTTCATGATCACTGAGCTGTTAAGCACACGGCCTGCTTTCAACAGCTTCCTTTTCATTCTGTCCTTTATTTCCATCCATCCGGGGAAGTTTCCCACAGTGGGACTCGTCTGATTGTGAAGGGGCCCCGTCAGAAGCGTTAGGGGCCGCTTGCGTTCGTTTTTAAGTGCTTAGTCTGTGTAAATGTGTGCTATATTTGGTGTGTGTGTGTTTAGTTCATCTAGTGTAGTTTTAATTAGTACTTTTAGCTTTTTTATTAATATGTTGAGTTATATTCAAGATGTTCAACTAATTAAATGATTTACATTTTTATTATTCGTTTATCATAGTATTTATAAATGTTTTGTATTATCTATATATTTTATTTATTGTTGTATGTATTCTAAAAATGTATATATTTTTGTTTATATTTTAACAATTTATGAATATACATTTTTTATATACATTTTTTTTGTATGCAGAATAACTAAAAATATTTATACAGAGGAAATATAATTAAATTTATATTTCAGTTTTTTGTTATTTTTATATTAATATTTAATTTTTATAATTTCATAAATTTTATATTATTTTATTTTATATTATTAATTTTATTGTATTTATTTAGGATTATTTAAATAAAACATTTAAATGATTTAAAACCTGTCACTTTTTTCGCCAGCATCACAATATTATATAATGAATAATGTTATAAAATATAATATTTTTTATCTATTTTAAGGCAAAACACATAAAAACACAATTTAAATCCTTGGCTGCACTGCTAAAAAATGTTATAGAAAATTTTATTTCTTTTAAAATGTATTGTATTTTTTATTTATTTATAATTTATTCAACATTTATTAAATACTATATCATATATAATA
>JAUCMR010000090.1:413904-428184 GCA_032357425.1 Enteromius argenteus
CTGTGTGTGTGTGTGTGTGTGTGTGAGCGTGTGAGTGTGTCAGTTTGTATGAGTGTGTTTGTGTGTGTCTCTCTCTCTCTCTCTGTGTGTGTGTGTGTGTGTGTATTTGTGTGTCTTTCAGTCTGTCTGTGTGTGTGTGAGTGTGTGTGTGTGTCTCTCTCTCTCTCTGTGTCTGTGTGAGTGTGTGTGAGTGTGTGTGTGTGTGAGCGTGTGATTGTGTAAGTTTGTAAGAGTGAGTTTGTGAGTGTGTGCGCACGTGCTTGTTTGTGTGTGTGTGTGTGTGTGTGTCTCTCTCTCTGTGTGTGTGTGTGTGTGTGTGTGTCTCAGTCTGTCTGTCTGAGTGTGTGTGTGTGTGTGTATATGTGTGTCTCTCAGTCTGTCTGTGTGAGTGTGTTTGAGTGTGTGTTTGCACGGAGTGAGTGCTTTCCATCGGATTGTGTCCCACCCGAGGGCCACGATGCCATTAGCACACGACACACTCAGCAGCCACGCGTCAGTCACGAGAGCGTCCAGACGAACCTCAGGAAATAGCGATGGAAAATGGAGGTGACGTGGGTCTGGATGATGGAGGTCCGTGTGTCACCGCTAACCTTTTTGCTTAATGTAGCGTGAGAGGAATCAGCACAACTCCTGAATGGAAAATCGCTTGCTCTTTCCTCGTGACCCCAGAATCACACACACACATGCTTTATTTGGGTTGTGTGTGGCGACTGTGAAATGTGGGCACTTTAATCAAGAGTAAACAGGAACACGTTGCTGTAGTACTCAGTGTTTGAGCTCTTGGTGTGATTGTTGTGTTTCTCTCAGCTCACGCTCTGCCCATGTTCCGCGAGGCTCGGCAGCGCAGCACCAGGAAGCAGCTGGAGAAGGACCGACTGGATCCAGTCAGATCCCACAAACCCGAGCCGCCCGTGTCCGGACCAGGTGACGTCTCTAAAGCATCAGACATTTATAGCAGCGTTCTTTCTGTGACATACACATGTGGTAACATCAGCAGGCTTTTTCATAGTCAGGGCCCATATAATCTTTCCACTGTTAAACAAAAATGTGGCATCCCTTAAATTTGTCAGAATCAGAATGAGCTCTGTTGCCAGGTATGTGTATTTGTTTTCTTGACAGAAGCCTCCAGTGCAACAGAATGACAGAATAAAAACACAGATCAAAGAATAAAAAAATAAAACAAGTAAATAGGAAATAACGATAAAAAATTTGACAATTGTATGTACAGGTAAATTGAATTATTTACTCTCTGTTACCAGGTTTAAAATGACTGAGGTGTTGGATGAGATGCGGAAGAAATATGAGTTTTTTAAGTACAAAATCCGGACAAATACCTCAAAATACATCACCTGGCAACCATAGTATAAGCAGAATAATTGACTCCAGGCTGTTGAAGTATTAGGAAAATAATGCACACCCGAGGTGGTGATTAGTCAACACTAGTAACACAATATTCTAATTAATGTTGGGTGTAACTAATTACTAAGTTATTGAATTTAATACTGTGTATAAACTATAGAACTTTTATATATATAACACAATAGTGGATTTAAAATTTTAAGTCTAACTATAAAATGCATGCTTTTTATGTACATTTCTCACTTTAAATACTTTGAGTTAATAAGAATATTGGTAGCACTTTAGTGTCCAGTTCTCACTATTAACTAGTTGGTTATTAGTATGAATATAACTGAGATATCAGCTGTTTATTATTACTCAAAAATCACATATTAATGTCTTATCCAGTAACACCTTATGCTAAATCCTTAATCCTGCCCAATTCCTAAACTTAACTACTTTACTAAGTATTAATAAGCAGTAATTAGTAGTATACTGAGGTAAAAGTCCTAGTTAATAATAAAAATTGGACTAAAGTATGAGCAGAGCAATAGTTACTTAAAAGAATTAAAGGAACTGTTTCATGTCTATTACTAAAAAAGTAATTGGTAATTAAATACTTCATGGAGAGACTAATTTGTACAGTGATCTAATTACACTGTTGAAGATGTTATTAGTAACTAGTAATCAATTACTTTCTTTGAGTAACTTACCCAGCACTGGTTGTAATGTGTTACTTTGGTAACACTTTATTTTAGGTGCTCTTAACTGGTTGCTTATTAGCATGCATTTTACTAGAATTTTTGCCATTTATTAGTAGTAATTAGCACATATTAAAAATAGGCTTATTTTCAAACTCTCCTAGAGTTAAACAGTTGAGTTTTACTGTTTTTTTTTAATCCATTCAGCCGGTCTGATGGAGCACTTTCAGCTGTAGCTTAGCATAGATCATTGAATCGGATTAGACCGTTAGCATCACGCTCAAAAATGACCAAAGAGTTTCAGTATTTTGAATGGATTCAAAAACGGTAAAACTCAACTATTTAACTCTAGGAGAGTTGGAAGATGAGCCTAGTTTTAAAAAATGTGTTGTGTTCCTTTAATGCCTTATTCTCCATTCCTAATCTACCCAATACCTAAACTTAACAAGTACCTCACTAACTATTAATGAGCAGCAGATTAGGAGTTTATTGAGGGGGAAGTCATAGTTAATAGCGTTAGCTCTGTGATTGTGTGCTGATCTCTGCGTTTATCCCGGGGCAGGTCGAGGTGGTCGAGTGGCGGCTCACGGCGGGACGCTGTCCTCCTTCATCGTCAAAAACATTGCCCTGGACAAAACCGACGACAGCAACCCGCGAGAGGCCATCCTGCGGCACGCCAAAGAAGCTTCTGAGAACCCGTACTGGGTCGCCCCGGCCTATAAACAGTAAGACAACAGCATCGTACGCTGAACCACATCACAGACCCATACAAACCTATAGAGTAGTGTTGATAATCTAGCTACAGTATTTAGCTTCACCACCCCTTTTGAGACTTTTTTCAAAGGTTTAGGGACATTTATTGTACATGTATATAGTTATATTTATGTATTATGTATTTATATAATTTTCATTACATATAATTATATTTAATATATAAGCATGTTTTTCTTAAATACATACAGATGCAGCAGACACACAACAAAAACTTTTATTTTGGAAGTGATTAATCGTGATTAATCGTGTGACAGCACTAATATATATAAAAATATTTCCATAATTTTTACAAACAAAATAATGGTGTTTTCAGCTTAATATTGACAATTTATTTCACAAACTTACATAATTTTACATAATACAATACTTGAATCATATTTAAAAGTAGTAAAAAGTACTGAGTAATCATATTTAAAAGTGTAAAATATGTTAAACTTAGTTTATATTTATATATTTAAGAAAATATTAATACATTTGGTAAAGCCATTTTAAAAATGGAGTTTATAATTGTTTTGTAAAGTAATTTTGTGTCACTTTTTTAATATTTAATATACACACGCAAGCATTTTTTGAAACAAAAGTAAATGTTTCATAGTTGTTTTTTTTTTTACAAAATAAACATTTTCAACTTAATATTACCATATTTTAATATTAAGCATATTTAAAATTTTCTGACGTCTGTTACTTTGTAAAGAATAATGTAAATTATGGAAATTCTTGTTGTATTTGTATATGGAATATTATAAAGAATTGAAAAAATATATATATTTATAAACCTTTTAAAATTATTTAAACTAAAGAAATGTAATTTATAAAATGTAGTTAAATTTTTTCACTTCTTTATAACATATCATATGCAAACACAACAAAAATTTCCATTATTCTTTACAAAATAACATACTTTTAAGCTTAAAAAACAAAATGTTTTCATCATTCATACATCCATCAGTACAGTTTGAATAGGTTTTGAATAGGGACTGTTTGTATTGGTCATCTTCAGTACTGAATCGGATTGATTCGTTACAATCAACATTAGTCTCACTGAATGGATTTTTCCACCGAGCTCAGACTGAAGCCTGATGGGATTGTTTTTCTGTGAAGAGCGCATGCGATGCTGCTGTAGAATCTCGGCAGCTGGCAGGTGCTTGGGTCCGGCTGGAGATCAGGTACAGGTGAGACAGGTGTGAAGACTGAAGCTCACCTGACACCTGTGTGTCACACCTCAGCTCATGTTCTCCGGTTACTGACGGAGCGCTCCGTCACAGAACAACAAACACACTGACCCCAAACAGCTCCTACAGACGCCTGACAGGCATTACATTACATGACCAAATACAAAAGCAGGATAACACACCTGCATACATGACTGCATCTGTGTCTAGTCTCATCCTGTGCTTTCTGGGTACAATAGTTCATCATTCACAGTCGTTGCCAGAAATGCAGTTCATTTGTATTTTCTTCATACTATAGATGCATTGCATACATTTGTCATTTCTTTAATTTATTTATTATATTCATTTTTTTTTTACATTTATTTAATAACCGCATATTTTTAAAAATGTATTTATTTGCTGTTTTTATGTAACATTTATTGGTAGAAAAAGACAAAATCAATCAACTTTAATCTTTGCATGATGGTCATAATCAAATAAGACATCTACAATTATTGGCAAAATACAATTAATGTATTACAAATACATATTCAAATGTATTTTAATATAAATTATAATGTAATACATATTTTATTTTCATGTATAAAGTATTTATTTGATTATTAAATAATAATTATTTATTTAAAAAATAAAATAAAAATCTTGAATTAATTAAAACTAATAATTTAAACAGTCATAACTACTGATATATTTCACTGATATATTTCCAAATATATATATATACATATATATATATATATATATATATATATAAATATTTATTTTACAAATTATATATAGAATATATATAATTAATATGAAATATTTATTTTACAAATTTTATATATATATGTATATATATGTCATTATTAAATATGAAATTATATACCCATTTAATAATAAATATATATATATATAATTTGTCAAAGAAATAATTTATATTTAATAAAAAAATATATAATTTTTTTTTTATTAAATATAAATTATTTATTTTACAAATTGTGTGAATATATATATATATATATATATATAATTAAATATTAAATATTTCTTTTACAAATTATTTTTTTTTATATGAATTATCTGTTTTATAATTTATATATACACACACACACACACTCATAAAATTAGGCTTTTATTTTGTTAACTTTTAAACGTTAAATCACTCCTTATCTTAGGCTCTCTGTAATATGGGGTTTATCGTCAGACAGATAAAACATCCGCAGTCGTTGCCAAAAATACAATCTTTTTGTTATGATTTTCTTCATACTCCAGTGATGGATGACATCCTGATTCCATATTCATTTTTCCAAATACTAAAATAAGAACTGAGCGAGTCGCTGCTGTCGTGAGACGAGTGACTCCATGAAAGGTTTTCTGGGATGGAATTTTAATGCAGATGGAAATCCCAGTTTTATGTTGTGTTTATGTGTAATAAAAGCGAGCGGCTGTATTTACATTCTGCCCGTGTGCAGGTCCTGAAATATGCCTCCGATAAGAAGCTGTCAGGTTTTTATCTGTTCATCTCTTCTGTTGGATGTTTATCTGGAGAATAACACATGGATCTGTTTCAGCGGTGGTCCGCTCAGATACACAGAGAAACAAACCCTGTGTGAGACGAGATCAGAGCCGTGAACACGCTACTGTTTAAATCCTGCATCTATAATACCTGAATTATATATAGATATCTATCAGCTGGTATGGGACGTAAATGTTTTACATATATATATATAACGTGTTGTATTTGACCTGTTGAAACTAAATTATTTAATTTTATTTTATTCTTAAATATATCAATGAACATATTGGTATCAGCCATAATTGTTTTCCAAATTTTATTTATAAAAAATTAAAAAAAAACTATTGCACTGGGCCTGTTGAGCCTAAATTTATTTATTTTATTTAATTTTCTAATAGATCGGTGACCATATTGGTATCAGCCATAATTAGCACTGTTTTAATTATCAATATCAGTCTGATTCACTTTTTTTTCTGTCCATGTTTACTAAAAAAAATAAGAAAAAACTGCTGCACGTGACATTTTGAATTGAAAATGAGACTGAAATTGTTTTTGAATGATAATTACTGTTATTTTGTTTTCAAAAATTTTTATTTCCTTTTTTTTTATTATTATTATTTTATTATTATTTATAATATATTAGTGAGTTTGCTCATTTTTATTTGATTTAATTTCACAATAATTATATTTGGAAATATATCAGTGACCATATTGAAGATTTATATTTTGTTTTACAGTTTTATTTATTTATTTATTTATTCATCCATCCCCAAAATTTACTTTTAATTACTGTTTAATTTCTGTTAATTTCAGCAGTGGATTGTTGGTTGCATTTCAGTTGATTAGTAGGTGTCAGTTTAAAATATTAATATTTTATTAATTATAGTTCCTGGAAAAACAAGCATTCTCAAAACGATTAGCAAAAAAACAAACAATACTTTTAAGATTGAATTTATAAAACCATTTGATTAAAAAACTTTATAATTTGAGTATAATAATTTTTTTAGATGATTGTTTTGCAAAGGTTAAAGATGCTCTGATGAAACTGAAGCTCTTCAGACAGAAGGCAGTAAAGTGATGCTGTTTGTGTCTCAGGTGTGTGTTAGTGTTAGTGTAACTCTATCTTCATCGTTAGAGTAATGAACACAGAGGTAATGATCCTGTTACTCTCGTGTCTTGCCGTGTCTGAACACACACACACACTCTCTGACACTGGAGACGCCGTGGTGTGAATCGAGGTCAGTGCTGTAGTGTCAGACCAATCAGAGAGAAGACACTTGACCTCTCAGATTCATCTCTGGGCTCAATTTAAACAACTTTTTTTCAAAAGTCATTGTCGTTTGTTTTTGTCATTTTTATTAGTTTTAGTTTGTCTATATTTTTTTTGTCAATTTTGTATTCTATGTATATTTTAGGTTAAACTACTTTTGAAGTGAAACTAAAATGAAACAATTAAAACTAAGCTCAAACTATTAATTTAGTTTTTTGATAATTAAATAAAGGTCAAATTAAATACCATTATTAGATCAAAAAAGGAGAAATGTTGCCTTGACAAGTAACTGAAATAAGTTATAAATAAATAAGTTGCAAAGAAATAATTATGAACTAGAAAGAAAAAATAAAAAAGGAATAAAAATAAATTAAATATTAAAAAAAAAAAAAAAAACTAAATTAAAGTTTGCTAAATTACAAAACAATTAACAAAATGTAAAAATGAAAAACTGAAATTATAAAGGTAAAAACAAATTCAAAATAATAATAAAACTACAATAGCAAAATTATTAAATATAAATAATTACTGGATTGAAGTCATTATTTTTAATGGTTTCAAGATGTTAACATTAATAATGCTTTTTTACTTTTATTTTGTCTTTGTGTAAAAGTGAGTATAAGTGTGTGTATGAGTGTGTGTATTTGTGTGTGTGTGTGTGTGTGTGCACGCGTGTCTGTTTTTTGTGTATTTATTTGTGTGTCTGTGTGTGAGTATAAGTGTGTGTGTTTATTTGTGTGTGTGTGTGTATTTGTGTGCATCTGTGTTTGTGTGTATTTATGTGTCTGTGTAAGTATAAATGTGTGTATTTGTGTGTGTGGCTGTGTGTATTTATTTGTGTGTGTGTATGAGTGTGTGTATTTGTACGCGTGTGTGTGTGCGCATGCGTGTCTGTGTTTGTTGTGTATTTGTGTGTGGCTGTGTGTATTTATTTGTGTGTGTGTGTGTGTGTGTATGAGTGTGTGTGTATTTGTATGCGTGTGTGTATTTGTATGTATGTGTGTGTGGCTGTGTGTATTTATTCGTGTGTGTGTATTTTTTGTGTGTGTGCACGCGTGTCTGTGTTTTTTGTGTATTTATTTGTGTGTCTGTGTGTGAGTATAAGTGTGTGTGTTTATTTGTGTGTGTGTGTGTGTATTTGTGTGTGTCTGTGTTTGCGTGTATTTATTTATGTGTCTGTGTGTGAGTATAAGTGTGTGCATTTGTATGTGGCTGTGTGTATTTATTCATGTGTGTGTATTTTTTGTGTATTTGAGTGTGTGTGTGCACACATGTCTGTGTTTGTTGTGTATTTATTTGTATGTCTGTGTGTGAGTATAAGTGTGTGTATTTGTGTGTGTATGAGTGTGTGTATTTGTATGTATGTGTGTGTGGCTGTGTGTATTTATTCGTGTGTGTGTATTTTTTGTGTGTGTGCACGCGTGTCTGTGTTTTTTGTGTATTTATTTGTGTGTCTGTGTGTGAGTATAACTGTGTGTATTTGTGTGTGTATTTGTATGTATGTGTGTGTGGCTGTGTGTATTTATTCGTGTGTGTGTATTTTTGTGTGTGTGTATGTATGTGTGTGTGTATGTATGTGTGTGTGTGGGCGCGCCTGTCCCTCTGTGACTCTCAGCAGATGTTGTATTTTAATCAGTGATCGGACTGAAAGTAGGTAACTGGATTAATCTCCCATCATCCGCAGATCATGTTTAGTGTTGAGCGTGAGATCTGAACGACGTCTTTCTCTCTGACAGAACGCAGCCGGAGCCGCTGTTCGCCGAGGAGGAGGAAGAGGAGGTCGACGAAGATCAGCCCGAATGGAAGAAACGCAAGATCTGAAGAGAGTTTGTGGAGTTCAGAGGAATTAAACTTTCGTGGAGATTCTCACACACTCTTTCCAAACCCCGTCAAAGCGGACGTTATAAGTCTAAATCTTAGCAGAAATTACAGTACTGTAATAAAACTGCTCTTTTTTTTGCTGAATGTCATTTATAGCTCATACAGATGATTCATTATTGTCTGATTTAATATTTTGACAGTTTTTTCTTTTGTATTTTTGTCTTTTAGATCAGAAATAAACCTGTTGTGTGGCCTGTTTCTCGTACAAACACTCTTTATTGTGGGCTGAAAAGCAGAAATGTGTGTGTGTTTTGCATTCGGTTGAGCTTCAGTAAATAGAGTTTATATTTATTATTTTGTGCTCTGAGCTGAATGACAGTAGACGTACGTATCGTGTGTCAGATCACATGTTTGCGTGATGTTCTGGCGTGTAAACATACGGGACATCACGTTATCACCACACATTCCTTTCCGTTGAATGTCCCGAGTGTCTTCCCCCGTGAGTCACTGCGCTCCATAAATATTTATTAGAAAAAAATCCTAGATACTTCATTTGTTATTAAAGCTCGAGCTCTTCAGGATCTTATTGTGTCTGAGAGAAGATTTGTTTTCTGTTGATTTAATATTTAGTGTGATTTTTTTCTTTAGCAATTATTTTTATTATGTTTTTATATTATAAATATATATATATTTAATTTTTTATATTATTTTTGACCATTTAATATATCTTATCAGTATGTGTTTTACTGTCATTAATAGTTTAAATAAATTAATTTATATATATATATATATATATATATATAAGCAATAAAGATATTTTCATTACAATTAGGCACATTTTCTTTCCAAATAATCATCACTGTAATGTATCATGACTTTAATTAAAATTATTAATTCAATTAATTATTGCATTAAAATACAATAAGTACTTCCCATTACAGTAATGTCTACTTTTAAGGTTTCAAGTTTTTGGAGAATAAAATATCAAGATTTGGTTGAAATAATGTTACGTCGTCATTCAGTATAACAAAATATTTATGCAAAAATTCAAACATGCTAATTCTGACTTGTACATTAAAATATATAAAAGAATAAGGAAGAATATAATTTTGTTTGTGTTTTAAGCGAGTAAAAAAATCTTCCTGAAAAATGGGGAAAACCTAGGATAGAGGCAAATTTTAATAATAATTAGTAATTTCTTTTAATGTGTCTTAAATTGATTTTTGTAGTAAATATGCCTGAAAAGATTGTTACACTGAGTAACATTTTAGTGGGCAAATTTAGTAAATCAGGAAAAAAATTATATTTATTTTTGGCTCAGAAAAACAAAAACAAAATTGCTATCAATATAAATAGAAAACTTTTCCTTTTTTTTGGAAAAAAACTTTTGGAGAAAATAAAATGTTTTTATGGTTTTATGTGTGTGTGTATATATATATATATATATATATATATATATTTATATATGATTTTATTTTTTTTTATTTTAATATTTAATTAATAAATTTTTTGGGTGCTGAAATGTTTAGTATTCTCCCATTGGATTCACGCTTATAGCCTAATCTCTGAAAAATAAGAAAAGGCCAAAGAAAAGCACATGGGCCGTGAATAATTAGGCCACATGATTAATGCCGATGCAGCTTGGGCTTTTTGAAGTAGGTGCATAATTGAAATGCTCCGATTGTAAACATCTACTTTTAGACGGGTTGCATAAGTGCACATCAATAACCGTCGCTGGATGAAGATGATGGCACCGCTGAAGAACGAGCTGAACGAGTAGATGTGGATTATGTGTCTCTGCTCATTACAACCGAAAGGAATGTACCCTCTGGCTAACCTACAGGACGCTTTTGCTTTTTAAAACACGAGACGAGGTCCTGAAACACTATCGTTTCTCAGAGTGCCACTAATGCGTTTGAGTTTTCCTCCCGTGTCCGAAATCTGTCCTGCAGGAACACACGGACGTGTCCAGGGATTTCCCCGCATTTCTGCCGTGTTATTGGATAGTGCTCGGAATAATAATCCTCCGGATATCTGCAGCTGCGGAGCCCTCGAAAGCACATCATCTGCCGATCAGAAAAGCGCGGTGAAGAGTGAAGTATCCCAGCTTCCCCCACGCCGCGGCCTAATCCAGAGGCCTATTCTGAGTGCTGCTGATGTCAGTGTCCGTTACGGGCCCGGGAATGCCGGAGCAGGTGATGTCACCGAGTGCTTTGGTTCGAGGGGGCGGCTGTCAGTGGATCGTATATCTGGGGCTTGTTGTCACGTTGTTCTCAGAATCACGGACTGCAGAGGCTCTCTGTGACTCTGGAGGGCAGGGTTGCCAGGTTTTTGTTTTCAGCAAAACCCGCCCAATTGCTACTCAAAACTAGGCCAAAGCTAGCCCAAACGCTTTTCTACGGAGCCCCTAAAGTGACATGCTGGTGGGAAAAATAATATATTATTTTTTAAATCTTTTGCATTCCCTCCCAAAACTTTTACAGTCTCACATGTATCAAGAACACACGTGTCACGAGAAAACACAAAACGATTGCAAGAGAACACAAAATTTCTTACTGGAATGTAAAAGATTTTTCACCCACCCTGAATTTTTGCCTCCACGATGTCCCTAAATGGGCTCCGTACTTTTCAGGGGGGGATTCCTGGGAAAAATTGGTGGGGTGGGGTTCCCCTGAAAAAATCCCCCGATTTCCAGGGGCAAAATATAACGTTATTGGGGTCACTTCAACCCGCAAAGAGAGCGTCAAAGTAGCCCAATTCTTGGCAACACCGCTGGAGGGTAAACGCAAAGTCTCTTTTCTTTTCTATAGTCTTTGGTTAACGCAAGCTTTGAGTCACGATGTCCTTACTAGGCTTGTTGCGATTAATTACTAATGTTTTTATTACTGTATTATCACAATGTTTATATTTAGTTGCAAAAAAAGCAGTCATAAGACTTGGACATGGACTTTTAATGAGCTGCCCAACTCATTCCCAGCTGCTTCAAGAATGGGCTAAAAACTAGTGTTGTCTAACGATTAACCGCGAATAATCTCATCCAAAATAAAAGTTTTTGTTACATAATATTATGTGTGTGTACTGTGTATATTTCTATGTATATATAAATACAAACATATGCATGTATATATTTAAGAAACGTGTTATTTTTAAATAGCAAATGTATTTATATTCAATATAAAATATAGAAAAAATGTATAGACGTGAATATTTTCAAAATATATACTGTTTGTGTGTGTGTGTATTTACATTTGTTATATAAATTATTTATTATATACCCTTTCTAAACCTATTCTAACCCTTGCTATGTGTATGCATTAGGCTGCACTGCATTGCTCTTTTGTTGATTTTGATTGCTTTCATTGTCCTCATTAAGTTTCTTTGGATAAAAGTGTCTGCTAAATGAATAAATGTGACATCATAAGGGTAATCGAGATTTATACATCACCTGAGAGCTGATAAATAACCTCTCCATTGATGTCTGGGTTGTTAGGAGAGGACAATATTTGTCTGAGATACAACTATATGAAAATCTGGAATCTGAGGGAGCAAAAACATCTAAATATGGAGAAAATCACCTTTAAAGTTGCTCAAATGAAGTTCTTAGCAATGGATATTACTGATCAAAAATGAAGTTTTGATATATTTACAGTAGGAGATTTACTAAATATAGAACATGATCCTTACATAATATCCTAATGATTTTTGGCATGAAAGAAAAATCAATGATTTGGACTTATACAGTGTATTTTGGACTATTGCTACAGATAAACCTGTGCTGCTGACGACTGCTGCTGTGCTCAGGGTCGTAATGTAAATGTAATGTAATACATTATAACAGGTTTAATAACTTTTTTCTTACAACAAAATTTAAATACATTTAAATACAGTAAAGCATTGCACAAAAATGTAAAACGGATTAAAATGCAAGACTTGGTAACGCTTTACAGTAAGATCTCATTACTGAACCCTAGCTAATACATTAACGTCAGCAATGAGTAATAGATCTTTTGATAATATTATAATATTGATCTTTGTTAAAAAAATACAACTGTTGTTTTTTCTATCATTCTATTCATCCTTCCATCCACCTATCTGTCATTCCATCGTTCTATCCATTGTTCTGTCAATCTATCCATCCATCATTATCCTAATTATTCTATCCATCTGTTGTTCCGTCTGTCATTCCATCCATCCATCCGTCCGCCTGTCTATCCATCATTCTACTTATCTGTCATTCAACCCATCCATCCATTCATCCATCTATTGTTCTGTCAATCTATATATCTATCCATCATTATCCCTATTATTCCATCCATTCATCCCTCCATCCATCCATCATTCTACCTATCTGTTGTTCAATTCATCTGTCATTTTATTTGTCTATTCATCTATGGACCCATCCATCCATCCTTCTATCCGTCGTTTTATCTATCTCTATCTATCTATCCATCCATCCATCCGTCCATCCGGTCTGTTTGTAAAGCTGCATCGTGTGTTTTTGGCAGGTCTTCTTCAGTCCAGGTCTTTCTCCACACCTGGAGCTGAGGAATTTGTGTGATTTTCCAGCAGAACCATCTTCATTGGTGTCGTTCTGGATCTGAATGTCTGTATGTGGGATCAGGCCTCTTGTGGTCCGATCAGTGACACGCTTCTTCACAGTCCTCTGCAGCCCCATGGAAACATTTCCACAGAGTGCCCAGATTTACTGCTCGGCCCAGCTTTACAGCCAGCTTTTGTTTACCATAGAATCCTGGGCCGCTGTTCAGGAATGCATTAGAGCCGAGCGGGACAGATCCAGACTCTCCAAACCTCTCCTCAACCCTGAAATGTCTCTCAGCACGTCTGAGCTTCAGCTGACAGACAACTGATCTTCTGAAAGCCCTGGACTATGATGGACTTCCTACTGTAAATATCAGCTTTTTTTTGTTGTTGATGTTGTTGTAAATGTAGTAATTTACTGTGTGCACTGGTGTGAAATGTTTTATATTTGAGCATAAATACAAAAAGGATTGTACATCTTAATTTATAATTATTGTTGTTACTAATATATTTATTTAGTTTGTGCTTTAAAACACACACACACACACACACACATATATATATATATATATATATATATATATATATATATATAATATTTTTTTAGAGCTGAGCACAACTAGAGAAAAGCATAACTAGAAATATAAAATCCCAAACTATCTTTAAATTATAAAAAAAAGTTGTTTATATTTTGTGATATGAAATGTTTTAAAATTGAGTGTAACTAGAAAACGGATTTTATATAATATAACTATAATCATATAATATAAAATTACAATATTATTGTAATTTATAATTAACTTTTTCAATCAGTATTTATTTTGCCACATATACATATAAACTGTATGAAATGTTTTAGGTCTTAGCATAGCTACATTAAAGCACAACCAGAATATATTTATATATATATATTTATATACAGTGTCCTCCCCTAATATTGGCACCTTTGGTAAATCTGAGCAAAGGTGGCTGTGAAAATAATGTGCATTGTTTATCATTTTGATCTTTCATTCAAAAAATGCTAAATTCTAACCTATCATTGAATTAAAACAATTGAAAATGGGGAGAAAAACTCATGATGAAATAAATGTTTTCTCCAATACATGTTGGCCACAATTATTGGCACCCAATTATTGCTACGTCCTTTTCCCAAGATAACAGCTCTGA